>CAJNDS010000957.1:840000-869007 GCA_905221605.1 Symbiodinium natans
TTGTTAGATGTTTTCAGACTTTGTGTGTTTTGTTCGGGTTGGTAGGGGTAAGGGTTTCTCTAGGGGTATGGCAAGCAGTCTCGTCTTGTTTGTTAGGGTTTTCAGGGCCATTTTTTGGATCAGGGCCCCTTTGTGATCCGGAGCATGGCCCCTGCGTGTTTACGATCAGGGTCCGGGCCGTTTCTATCGTTTCTTTAAATTGATGGGAACGCGTCTTTATAGCGGCTTCCCACCGAGGATCGGGAATTCCGTCTTTCCAGACCACTGTGGAGACGACGACCCGAAATGCAACAAGTTCAGCTTCTACGCCGCCCGGCTCTCGGCGCTTTTTTTTGGGCTTTGCAACCGCAATCATAGACAGGAGGGGGGGGTCCCGGGGGGGGGGGGGGGGGAGGTTGCGATATTTGGCACTCCGCAGGACCACTCCCCGACTCCGATGATGGCAAGGCCCGGGCGTGTCGACATTTCTCACAGCGGGGGGGGACTTTCCGGATTCAGTATAAGATTCCGTGGTTTAATTTAAAAGTACAAGATCCCCGTGCTCTTTTGAATCGAGTTTGCACGCAGATCTCTGCTTTACAAGCTTTGCCAGCACAATGTGAGCCAGGGCCTCGATGCCTGCTGCCACAAAAGCCTCGTTGCTCGCATTCTTTTGTCTTAGGTCCTGGCGTCAAGGTGAACGAGAGGCTGTTCAAGGAGGCATCTGCTTCGCCATGCTAGGCCTGACAAGAAAGGCTTCAAGGTCAAGGCAAAGGTACAGGTACTTATCACATGTTCAAGCCAACATAGCCCACCTATCTAAGTCCATCTGCTCTTACCATCAAAGTCCTTACCAGGTCCACACGACCAAGCACGGCCTGATGCGAGTCTACCAAGTCATGAACGTCTCCCAAGAGAGCAAAGACTGGGTCTGGCGGCCCAGAAAGAGCGGAAGAGAGGTGTTTACTTCTTGCCTTCTGACGGCCATGCTTCTCCTCACATCTACGTGTCTCAAAACTCTCTCTCTCTCTCTCTCCCTCTCTCTCTCTCTCTCTCTCTCTCTCTCTCTCTCTCTCTCCTCTCCCATCGCTCAAAATTCGTCTCTGTGCGGGTCGGAACAGCAGCTTGTTATTACAAGGCTCAGACACGGCATTAAGAGAGCATCACTCCGAAAAAGCTGGGAATCATGTGCACCTGACATGCCACCCCACTAAAGCCAATGCAGCCAATGCAGTCCTTATTGGACGCCCCTGCGGGGCGCAAGACCGCGGACACTTCAAGGCAACCTTCCAGGCCACCTTCCAGGCCACCTTTCAGGCCACACTTTGAGCACTTTGAGCACTTGAGCCATGCCCCTTCCCCCCCCCCCCTGTTTTGTCATGTGTCAGAGTCGCCATTTCAGTGTTTTTCAGAGTGTCATCCGTCAGTAGGCCATCTCTGGGGCAAGCGCTTGAGTTCTGAGGCATAAGCTGCGTCCGGCTTGCATGGAGCATGTCGGGCAGTGTGTTTGCAATACTTCGGGCAAATCAACTTGCATGTGGGCGTAGCATGCAGGCTTTTCGCACCCGGAGCGGTCGGAACTCGCCTGCTGCGCACCCACCTCTGGGCCGCCCAGACCAGCCAGCAAAGACCAAAGAGTTTCCTGGGCCACTTGGCGCTGCTGCTGCGCCTCCTCTGGGCACCGTCCCAGGCATCCCGCAGATCACGGAGCCGCGATCCGCTGCGGCCGCGGCGCCTGGGCTTCGCCTTTCGCGGGGACCTGCGCCGCCGCGGCGCCGCCGTGGCGCGGATCCCCAAGGCCGTGTGCAAGGACCTCGAGGCTCTGGCGGCGGAGGCCTTGCAAAACGAGCGAGCGCATCGAGCGCCGGGAGCGGCCTCACCTCTCTCAGCATCCTTTGTTCGGGCCGGCGGACTCAACGTGGCCTTCCCTGACACCATGTCCTGGCACTGGGCACACAGTGATCAGGGCCTGCAGGCCTTCACAGATGCCGGAAGGGTCGCGCCTCGTCTTCATTTGCACCTTCCGTCCAACACAGTTTACTTGCCACAGCGACTAGATGTAGGTAATTCAATTCTCGGCCAGTCAGTGATGACGTTCCGCTCCAGAGCTTAAATTCCAGGCTTTTTTTTAATAATGGAGTTCGCTCAGCAGGTGCTGAAGGAGCTGGGAGATGAGTGGAGCATGGTGGCAGCCTCCTTCGTTGTCGCAGAGGCTGGACAAGGGGGCATTGGAGAGTATACAATGCTATACGTAGATGTCGAGTTTGGGTGGCCGGCGTGGTGCTGCAATACTGTTTGGTAAACTCGAGCTGGCTCGATTTTTGAACTAAAACACGGCCCCCAGGCCTCACAGATACCAGATCTGAGGTATGCATTTGAAAAGTCGATCCTGCACGAGTTTTCGTGACCTGCTGCTTCAAGCCTTGTTGGAGAAGCCGAGCCGGCTCGAATTGCCGAGGGAAAAACATAGTTTTGGGATGTATGGCCACTTCTGGCTGGGGCGACGGATTCCTGGAGATGGCCCGTCCTGCAATCACTGATGCATGATGCATTTGGACACTGAAGTTCTTTAGTGGGCTCGCTCACGAATTGACATCTCGACTCATGGACTTTTTTGAACTTCCGAGACCCTGGTTGAAATAACTTGAAATTCATTACACGTGTAGCAAAACAAGTGCACATTCTTTTCTGTGCACCATTGAACTGCCCTTGATTCCGGTGGTTTGATTACGTTCATCGCTGTTAGGGGTGCCTGGTGAGTTGATGACTTGCTTACATTAAGTTAATTCCGAACCTACACCCCCGCCAAATGCATGAGTTTGTTGAATGCTATTCGCCCGCGCATGAGCCAAAAATTGTATTCGTCATGTGAATAGAAGCAAGGCTAGTTTTTGCAAGGGTTTGCCGAACATGATGTGTATAGGAGATTTGACCCCTCAAGTTGTGATTATGGCTCCCTTCTGAACTGCTGCTTTCATTACGTAGCCTTACTAGCATCACTAGCCTCACTGCCGTTGACCTGCCAAAACACATTCCTCTTCGGACTCCAGCATGATTGTCCCATTGAGCAATCTCAGCATTAGCAATGGAGAGGGAGCCCAAGCAAAAGTTTGAGTGAATGGAAAGAATGGTCTCCCTTGTGAACTGATGGTGTTGAAGTTGCCCCTTGCGAATTGATCTTTCTTCGACTGACTTAGCTACATACATTGCTATGCTTTCATCCTCATGATCTGACAATGTGTTAATCTCAGCCGTTGAATACCATGGTTTCACTACGCAGCTATCTTGAATTGCACCGAGAAAGTTTACGCTGCAAAATTGAAGCAGGCACCTCGGACCGCTCCAGACCCAACATGACAGGCGTCTAAAACCAAGTCCACAAGTGGATCAAGTTTGTCGATTTCTGTTTCTGTTCTTGAAATGAGACATACAACAAGGAAGTTGCTATTTCTTTATAGACAGGTGAGGCAGTAGCGCACATGCCGGTGTTTCTGCACTAAGACTTAAGGTGTACCTGATGAGTATGGTTGCACAAAGGCAAGCATAGTTAAAGAGGCAGGTAGATTTAGATATAGATTTAAACATATGTATATATATATGTATATAGATAGAGAGAGAGAGAGGATAGATAACATGGAGGCATCTACAAATTCGGGGGGTTATGCGCGTGCAGGAAGGCAAGAAGGAGAGAGAGGGAGAAGGAGGAGACTGTCGAGCTTAGCCGACCAAGCCTGCATAGACAGGGGGTACTAGGGTGTGTTGCAGGGATGGTTGCGGGCAAGGAAGCGGTGTCACACTCAGGCAAGCCGACCACGATCAACGGATCGTGCAAAACCAAGGCCTCGGAGATGTTTCTGGGGTTGGGTTCGTAAACATTGCTGGGGGAACTTTTCGTGCCAGCGATGAAAGAAGGCCAAGTTTCTTTGGCCGGCTGGAACTGAGACAAGTCTCACGACAGGACGGAACACGGGCGCGCATGTGCGCGAGGGGTCCTTGAGCCCCCCCCTAGCCCAGCTGAAGAAGAAGAAGAAGAAGAAGCAGAAGAAAAAAAGCAAGAAGAAGAATGGAGTAGAAGAAGGGAGTGGAAGAAGGGAGAGACGGTCCTTGAGAGGGTGGCTGTCCTGACGCGGCGGCTCGCTTCCACGTGGACTTCGGGCCTCCACCGATTCCGCGCGGCGCAGCTGCCACGGCGCTGCTGCCCCTGCACCCGAGACGTTTCCCCGAGGACCAAGGGAACTTGGTGCCTCAGCTGCAGAGAACGCCCCGAGGATGTAGGGATGTAGCGAGAGGAATTCATGTCGGATCTGCCCACAAGAAAAAGCTCTTCCTGTTGTTTTGCACATTTTTTGTGCGAAATGGCTGACAGAAACGTCTTTGGTTTGGGAGGCAGAGGATTCATGCCAGGGAAAGCCGAGACTCGGCCATCCTCAGCAGATCCGATATGCAGCCACTCTAGGACTCAGGGAACATAAGACTGGCGAGGTCAGCAGGCCAGAATATTCATCAGATCGTTCGGGGCAGTACAATCCTGACGGGGCGATTCACATGCCCGTCCGACGACATCGGAGAAGATGCAAATGCCAAAGTGCCGCGTTGAACCGACTTGATCGCATCGTATCCAAGACGATGGACTCAAGTTTCTTCCCAAGTCCTTGATCTTGTCATGTTCGATCGCGAGGAGGGAGACAGATGTTTGCAAGTGTCGAAGTTGTTCAGTACCGTGTGTCTCCTGAGCCTTGCGCTTTTAAGAGCATGGACGTGCCGAGCGAAACAGTTTCTCATGCTCGAAGCAGGAGCTCCTACCGTGGGACGCAGCCGGCGAGGCCTGCATCCACAGGTACACGCGCGGCCTGGCCATTGTCTTTGATGGCAAGCTGGCGCACCGCACACAGCCCTTCGCAGAAGATGCCTTTGCCGCCGGCGCCCAGGCTGCAGCTAGGAGAGCTGAGCAGTGAGGCGCTGTTGACAATACTTGTATATGCATATTATATATATATATATATATATATAATGCAATATAGTATAGACATATATATATATGTATATATACATGCTACACGACAAGGACATGCGCAGTCCGTGTACAGCAGTACGGAACCTGGCAAAGGCTCAGACTCCGAGCGGTCGGCTTCCTCGCTGCGTGGCCGTCGTGTTCTGGCCTCCATGAGCTTCGCGCGGGGCGGTCCGGGTGCCCCCTGGCAGAAAGCCGTGAACCAGGCGGGTTCCGACTGCCGCAGCCCATAAAGTTCAGGGCTTAGGGTTTAGGGATCATCGCAATCCTTTTTGTCCAAATGCACTCGGCTCATTGGGAGAGCATGGGAGCAGCTTGCCCTCTGCTTGGCAGGTCATTTCAGGATACGGCGCGCCGCTGCTACAGCCCGTGACAAAAAGCGCGATGACAGAAGCGGTTTGACTTAGGCTTGCATATGCTTGCATATGCTTGCATGTGCTTGCATGTGCTTGCATTGGCTGGCAGAAGGCAAAGAGCACTGTTCGGGGACGTGTGTGAACACCGCGGCGGGGGGCTTTTGGGCAGCTTAGGTCGCCGACCCAAAGAACCGAATCTGCGACGCCCCAGGAAGCTGGTACTGCGTTGGCATGGGGCCCATGATACATGATATATAATTAGAGAGAGAGAAATCTGATGCTTTTGGACTTGTGCTTTACGTTTGTTCTTTTTGTTGAAGAGAGATTCTTGAATAAGTCTTCTGAGGTCAGTATCCTCCTTCCTTGGAGAAGCTCGGTGCTGAACGCTCGATTTTCGGCCTTTAGAGCCAGATGCACACGCACATGACCCTCCAGAAACCGCTCTCAGGCTGATCGCGAAGCGCAGGAATTTCGCACAGATTGAAGACTTCAACCGGGCTGGAGGGAAGAGCGCCACAGACCCAGCTTAGGCCTCGCCACCTTGCCGGGCCATGTCCTTGTCGCTTGAAACAGCAAGTTGTTGGGGCTCGCAGTGCAACAGCAACCTTCAGGCTGAACGAACCACCCGTCGTAGCCAGTCGTGAGTCGCAAAAGCCGAGCAATGCTGCCTTGCTGGTTGTACTTGAGGCCATGCTTGACAACCTGCAAGTTGTCCGTCCACGCACCCTCGCAGCCCTCGTGCGTTATGTGAGTCTTGTAGGATCTTGTAGGTGCATTGCATCACGTGTGCCTCTTCGAGAGGGAGCAGCACTGTTGCTCCACATCATTCGCGGCTTTCTCTGAAACATTTCCGGACAAAAAGCTGATTCAACAGGAGCGTGTCTTGCATCTGCAGCATGCCTCTCACCATCTTCACCACCTCACCATCTTCACAACTCATGGCTGTGGCTGACATATCAAGACCTTACCGTACATTCGGTCTTGTGGAGGGCAACTAATGCATCTGTAGAGTTTGTGCAGGCTGCTGGTCTACAGAGTTGTGCAGTGAGGGGGCAATTGTTTCATCGGCAAAGTTTCTGCAGTGAGGGGGAATTTAGTTGTTCAGCAGAGGGGCAATTGTGATTAATCAGCAGGGCACGGGCAGGGAGAGGGGCATTGGTTGACCAGCAGGGCTTTGTGCAGGAAGGGGCAAGCGGCTGATCATGGTTGAGCAGCAGAGTTTGTGGATGGTATGCTTGGTCGTATGCGGGTTCTGTGCATTTTTGAGAGCAGACCTGTTGCACTGCATCTCCACACAAAAGGGAGGGCACGGCACATGTCAACACGTGCCACACATAGCTCACATAGTTTCATCGAACCGCACGCACTCGACGGCTCAGCCCTACATTGCCCTGTACTTATTCGCCCCATCCGCCACATTCACAGGTTTCTTGAGTTTTTCGGGTCAGGGCAAGGAACATTCTCCGAGTTCACTCTCGGTCTTTTGGGAAGTTCTCCCACGCAGATCACTGCGAGCACTGGGGCTAGCCCCTGCGGCCGAACTTCGCGTGTATGCGCACTGCCAGGATGTGTACTCGTGTACCTTCATGCTGCTGTCACGTCGCTTCAAGACCTGTCAAGAAGGTATGCGGCATGCGAGGAGAATCCGAAGCAGCAAACAATGTTGATCGAGCATGTGGTCACTTAAAACCTTGAGAAGCGCTGCCACTATTTGCCACTATTTGCCACTATCTGCAGCTCCCTTCCGAGGCTTACACCAAGCTCATTGAAAAGGCCACCGCTCTTGGTTTCTTCGTTGAACGGAGTGTCCCAAAGTCCCAAAGCCCAGGAGCTGCATGGAGCGTCCAGCCACGATGATTTGTAGCCAGAGGCTGAGAGTATGGTTGGATTTCCCTGCGTAGGAAGTTTCGTGAAGTGTTGTGAGTTGTGTAGGGGTTTCTGTGCTTGCTGTTGCAAGCTGGCCTTTCTCACAAGGAGATCTGGGATGTGGAGGAGCGACCTCCACAACTCCATCGCATCCAGCAACGTAGTTTCAATGATTAGATATCGCCGTTGCAACCTGCAAAACTCTCACCCTGCACACCGCCTACCCCTTTCGACCTTCGCCATCCCTTGTACCTTAAACCCTAAGGCCCTCCACCCGAAACTTTAAAACTGCCACCTCATTTCCACAGACTCGCAGTGGAGAGCAGTGCCCCGCTGCAAAAAGAAAGCGAAAGCCACTCGGAGCGACTGCCATAGAATGGTCTGGGTCTTGTCTGGTCTGCTTGGAACGTCCTGTGCAAGCCTTGCTATGCTCAAAGCTGAAGTAAGTTCCTCACTGTGGCAGCCGTGTGGCACATACAACGCGAGGGAGACAAAGACTTGTAGCATATTGAGGAACAGAATGGCAGGTAGACACTGATCCAGCACAGCTTGTCAGACGATCTGAGAACTGCATAGCATTGTGCCGTCTGATGAGAGTCCTTTCGGGCATTTGCTTCGCCTCCAGGCACATGGCATAGCTGGCGTTAAATTTGCAAGGGCTTCGTGTAACTGACAAGTCCGCCCGGGGCCTTCCCTTCTCTTGTCCCTTCTTGCTTGCCTCATGCCACGCTGATGCTTATGTCGGCTATGAAGCGAGTGTCCCTTGCTTGGGCTTGTGACCGGAGAAGATCATGGAAACAGTTTCTCCGTTTGGTGGCTTTTGAATCATGCAGCAATGCATCGTTGAGTGTCCCCGTCGCCCCGGCCCAGCTTGCGACCATCGACTAAATCATCAGTCGATGCAGCTGCTGTAGGAGGAAAGTTCTGCTAGGAACGGGGCAAGAACGTGCAATATTTTCTAGAAGCTGTTGATAGCTCTGGCAGCATGTTGCGCCTTCGTGAAGCTGGTTCAAACGGCATTCCCGCAGGGATGTCGCCAAGTTGTCCCAGGCTCGTTGCTGCGGTCGTGCGAGAGCATGACCTCACTGGTGCAGTTACCGTCAAGATGCTGTGCTGCTGATTGCGTACTGGAAAGCTTGCTGTACATTGTGGGTCCTCTGCACGGACCAGACCTGTGGCCATGCCCAGATGCCAAGTACAAAGACTAGTGACTCGTGACTACTTATATACTTGTGCTGTTGTCTCTTCAGAATAAACAATCTGGGCACACGGGACTGTATCAGCCTCTGTGTACGGTTGTTATTGAACTCTTGCCTTCTTTGGCACTACACTGCTGCTTGTAGCGTTCGCCATGTGATGATTCGCCGACTGCCCCTTTCGCCATGGACCCGGACCTGGCGCACCGACAGGGTGCGTGGGATGCGCGAGGTCCAGGACGGAGCTGTCTGTTAAGCGATGTAGGCAACTTGGCAAGGAAGGCATTAAGCCATTAAGCCCTAGGCCCCTGAATGCCCTGACCATTCCCACATCTGAATACTGTGGTCCAGGATGCGCCGCACTTTGTGTCCTACTCCTGGCTGGTGCGCGGGCGGTTAGGCTTGGAGCCCCTGCTGCGGGCGGAGATGCAGCGCACCCGGCCCCCCTCCTTGAAGGCCGACTTGCAAGCAGACCTTCGCAACCGCACCGACGAGTCAGGTGGCTTCGGCCGCTTGGAAGTTCCTGAAAATGTTGAGGCCGAGGGCGTTGTGGAAATCACGGGGCCATGGGATGTCCTCTACTGGGCCTTGGGATGCCGGCTTTGTCAAAGCATTTGGCTCCGTGTCGGGGAGCCTTTCAACTGTGAGTCCATTGAAGCTTTGGAAGAGGCTTTGTCCTTGGCACCTTGGGACCACTTCTTGGATGCCTTACAGCTTCACCAACTCCGGGTCATCGCCTGGGAGCGCGAGAGCCGCCTGGACGCCGAAGACCTCCGAGCACACCTCCAAGCCTACCTCCGCGGCCGCGCCGCCCGCGCCTTGCACCACTTGCACCTCCCTCCAGATGCGGAAGCGGAAGCTGCGGAAGCCGCGGACGCCGCGGAAGCCACGCGGCCTGGGCTCCTGCGAGCCGTGCTGCACCGGAACCGCTGCTCGCTGGAGCTGCTTTGCGCCGCGCGCCTGGGCCTCCGTGACGTTCAGCGCGCAATGCGGGTAAGGCTGCCATGGAAAAAGCCCACTCACCCCGCTCACCCCATTCACTTCGCAGCGTCAGCGCGGCCTCCCACCTGGACCCTGGCTTCCGCGATGCCCCAAGCCACACAAGCCTCCAAAGCCCAACCCTTCGAGGAGTCTGAGCTCAAAGCAGAGACCAGGGAGGCGAAGCGTACGGTGGATGGCACATTCGTGGCTGCGCTCATCGCGGGACTGCGGCTTTCAGATGGGATGGTCGTGTGGGACCCCTTCTGCCGTGATGGCCAAGTCCTCCTGGAGCTCTTGTTGGCGACGTTGCCGGTGCCACCAGTGAAATCTGCCGACAGGCTTCCGTGTGCCCAGCTTCGGCCCCACAGAATTCACAGAATTCAGAGCCCTCACAGAAAGCCAACTCAGCCAGTCCCAGGTTTCGGCGCAGGCCTCGCAGGCCTCGAATTGACCTTTGTGGGGTCGGACCGCAGCATAGAAGCGATCCAGGAAGCCCGACGGCAGTTGCTCCACTTCTGTGAGTTTTACAAAGACTTCTTGTCTGGGCCTTCAGCGGTGACAACGAGACAGACCCACCAAAGGGATGAAATAAATGAAAGCGATGAGTCCAAGCCAAGAGTGCCCGAACTGCTGCAGGGTCCGACCATTCTCGAGGATCTGGAGGGGAAGACGGGGAAGACGGGGAAGCTCGGACAGGGACCCGAGACGGCATCAAAGGGGTCGAAACGGCCAAAGGGGCCCAAAAAGCAAAAGTTCGAAAAAGCGGCCAAGCCCCCTGTCATGTCGGGCACGCTCGGCACGGGCACGCCAGCGGCGCCCGTGGCTACAGCAGTGCCTTCCGTGCCAGGCAAGGCAGAAGCTGCGGAAGCTGCGGAAGCTGCGGAAGTCGTCACCTATTCTTCCTCAGAGCATGGTCTCAGTCTTCCTTGCGAAGTGTCCCTTAACTTGGCTTCTTTTGAGGCGATTGCTCCATATTTGCATGGCGCGGTCATCGTGACACGCATGCCCTCCGAGGGCCGAGGACTCGGGCCAACAGCGCGGGTCGCTTTGCTCTACCGCCGCTTTGGTCACTTTCTGGCGGGTCGTCGTGATCTCTTGGGTGCCTATGTCCTCTGCGATTCCCCGGTCTTCCGGCGTCAGACGGGCCTCACCTGGCAAGTCCTCGGTCGCTTCCGCGGTGCCAGCGGCCGCCGCTGGCAGCTCCTCCACTGGTCACCCGGCTTGCCACAACGACCCCGGCACCCCGCGGCCGCCGTGGACTCCGCCGACTCCGCCGACCTGGAGCCTAAACGCCGCAGGCAGCGCTGGGAACGGGCGCCGCGAGGCCGGAAGACGCGGAAGCCGCGCTTCCGCGGGCGTGAGCACACAACGTAGCTGCTTCGGTGATCCGCAGTGACGTGACGTGATGTGACGCATGGGCTGATATGGGAAATGCGCTGCTGTGGAGTGCTGTGGAGTTCTGTTGGTGCTCAAGAAAGGGAGGAAAAGAATAGAGAGAGGAAGGAAGGAAGAGGGGATGAGACACGAGTCTCCGACGAAGGCTTCTTCGGGTGGTGCGACCAAGCCTTCCCGAAGGTCAGAGCTGCACAGCAAATGTTAGAACAAGAGCGAAATTAAAGCTATAGGGAGCTGAGTCTTGAAGTTGTTCAGGTGGGGCAAGAAGTCGGTGGACTTCCCTGTGCCTTTCTGAGCAGTCAACTGAACACAAACGTACCGAATTTTGATTGTGCCTCTTGCCCGCAGGTGAAGCTTCAAGTGTCTGGTGGTGTGCTGCCATCTCGGTCAGCCATGTATCTGCCCATTGATGCTTCCGGCAGTGTTGCCATCATGCCGAGGCCCATACACCTCTACACAGACGACATCGACCATCAAACCGAACAGCAGCTGCGAAACCTTTCCAGCCTTCCACCCAGCCTTGAAGCGGACAGAAGAACAATGAAGAACATGATGATGAAGATGCTGACGCAAACGGTCAAAGTCAGCTTATCTCTGGCACCCTGGAAGGGACTGGCATCGCTGTCGGCTACGTGGCCGCCATGCGATGGCCCTGGAATCTGCCACTTGAGCCCTCCCTGGCCCTCTTCCCCTCCACTCTGCTTTATCATGGTGTAGTGTCGTACGGAGTGCTGCACTCAGCGACATTCAACCTGCCGCGCCCCTGGAGGCCAGATGTACATCTTGGCAAGGGTGCGACCATTGGCTCAGTCTTCGCATCTCGCGACTACGTGTGCCCCAATGCCGCCTGACCCTCGGCAGGGCAGACTCAGACCGAACTTGGCCAAGGAGAGAGTGCACACTTTGCTTCTGGCTCACGTAAACTTCCGTCCTCACGCGTCGGCTATCAACAACATGCCCCAGCAAACAGCACGTATAAGAAAGCTCAGAATACTAAACATAGAAGCCGGGCACAAGGGGAAGGGCGTGCTGCGTGCTGCCGTGAGACCCAATCGCCAAGTGGCCAGCGCTGGCTTTCCTTGTTCTCGGTATTGCCGCTATGAGTATAAACAATACGCAAGAGTGCCATAGACGAGCAAAAGGCCAATCAGAATGTCGCGAGGTAGGAGTTGACATTGGCTGCGGTATGTGTCAGCGGCTTAGCAAAACATCCGGTAGTCATCTAGTCTTTTCGTATCTGAGTGTGGGCTAGCATCTTGCGATTCTTGCGATGTCTCAGGCGCCGTACCCGTGCGGCCACCCAGTGGACTAGTCAATGACATGTTTACAGAATCCGCCTGTGGTGCACATGCGATAGACAGCGAAAGAATGTCATCGAGGTGTCAGGCCCACTGCGGCGACAGGCCGAGCCGTTGTGATCCCGTGATGTGCATTGGAACGGTTCGCCGCCGCAAGCCAGGACCTGTCCGAAAAGGATCTGCTGGCCATTCAGAGGGGGCTTAGGTGCCATCGCAGTGCGTGTAGCAGCAACATGTGCGCAAGAAACTCGGTGACAACCTTCTGTGGTGGAGGAGTTCGATTCCCACTGGTTTCGAGTACCATGGTCGGAGCACCACTGCCATGGAGGCATGAGTCCAGTGGTGCTTTTACCAGAAGCATATTACTTATTAGTCTTTGTGTCCTTGTGTCGACCCAGAGGCTACAGCCAAGAAGCTGATGTCCAAGCATTCGCCCACAAGATGGCTCAGGCTGTTCGGTTCTAGTGTCCATCGGCCTATCATGAAGAATGCTGTCATACGCTGTCGATATGCTGTCATTGGTTCAATGTTCCATCGTGTTCCCGAACGGCTCCTCAACAGTCTCCATCCGCACCAAAGCTTCGCATTGCGCCCGCAACCAAAATGATATGCCGCATGGCTTCCATGGGCTTCCCAGCTAAATAGACTGCAACTCTGCTACCTAGATCCGACTCTATGATACTCTATGCAGGCTTATTGCAATGAAAGTTACAGGCTATGCCAGCCATACTTCCATGATTGAACCATGAGTCAATACCACATTGGAGTCCTGCTTCATGGTCCCGACCGACAAGGATGCAAAATGCTTGGGAAATTGCTCATTTGCGGACTCAGGCAATTTGCAAGCTGGAGTTATGCGCATTGGTCAAGGCGCAAAGACTCTGCCGCCACCACGCTTCCCACACTTACCACACTTGAAAGATAACCCTCAACCACAGGACTGGTCTAAGCTCTGGAGCTATACGAGCTATACAGTATTTCTGCATTGCACGCCATTGCACGCTGCCATGATGCGCGCGGTACCTGGAGTCCAGCGCCGGCTTTTGCGACAATTTTCGACTGGCCTGGGCCTGAGCGACATTCCAGGACCGACTCAACAGAGGGCGAGCCCTGGAAAACCCTTAATTGCACCTCGCAGTTCAAAAGCTCCCTGACGAGCAACGCATGGTGTTGGACGAAAAATACTGGCTTTAGATGACACACAGGGCTTGGCATTGTCTCGTGCAAGAGAGATGAAAGGCCGAGCTTTCGGGAATTTTCGACGAGCCTTTCCAAGAGCTCCAAGAGCTCCCGACAGGCTTTGAGCCCAAGTCCCTTGCAAGTCGCCTTTGCACCTTCAGCCTTGTTCGCTGTGCGCATAGGGCAGGGGAGAGTTTGAGGCATTACGATGCCAGAAAGCAGTCGGAAAACCTTAAGCCCTAAGCGCGCGGAAGTCGAGGCGAGGAAGGAGCGCTGGCAGAGCTGGGGATTTCACATACAGTTCTTGCATGTTCCAGTCGCGCGCCTAGGTGCTTTCAGAATCAGCGTGCCCCCCTCCATGACTTAAATCATTTTGTTGATACATGCTATATGTTTATGGTGTCATAAAATTGTCGTTTCATTCTTGGATGAAGTTGTACTACATTCATAATTAGTTTGTTTGACAATGCAGCTTCAAAAACACAACAGTAGTATTTACAAGCAAAATAGCAAACACATGCCGAACAGCGTCTAGCATCACATATGTTAAGGGCTGCATGTTGTGTGACAATCTCCAGCAATCTCCAGCATTGCAGTCGACACCCGGAACCCGAAGCCTGCGAAGCCTGACTGCCCCTTGGCCCTGAGCCCGATCAGACCCCGTTTGAAGGACCAAAGGCTTGGCCCGTCGTGGGTGCGCTGCCAGACTGGTTACGAAGAGTGGACGGCATGAAAGAACCGAAAGGCTCATGGACTGTTTGAGCTTTCCGGTTTGTGGGGTTAGGGTTATGGAAGGGCCTTGTCTCGTATATCAGACAGAGACACACACACAGACACACGTCGGTGCAGGGTTTTTGTTTGGAGGGGGACTGTGAAGCAGGATGGGTTTCAGGATATTGCCTCGATGTCTTGCACGATGTCCACAAGGTGTCTCATTAGAGGTTCAGGCTTTCCTGGTTTAGGGGTTGAGGGTTTTGAATAGGTTTGCCTTAGAGGGTTTGGGGTTCGGGGTAAGTTTTTAATCAGAAGGCAAGGGGTTTCCAACGGCATTCGACCATGGATGTTCCTACGCGCGAACAGTCCTTCGGGCCGCAAACCAGGAGTCATTGCCTAAGGAGTTTGCGGCTTCAGGCTCTGAAGGTTTCAGGGCAGTTCTGTCATTTTCTCACAAATTTTGCGGCCGAGTGAATATCTCGTTTAGACAGCCTCGTTGTGTGAGGCCCTCTGATGGTCAAGGCCCACAACGAGTACTACCAAGAGTTCCCCGCCGCCACATGGAGGGGGTTCCCCCCAGAACCCCTGAAGAGATGATCCAAAAATATCCCCAAAACCAACATCCAAAAGGTTCCCTCACAAAAAGCTCAAAATGTCCATAACAGTGTGAGAATGGCTCACCAACTGAGATTTGGGGACATCTACAAGCTGAGCTTGGTGGGCGAGCAGCAGGTGACGGTCTGTAGACCTGAATCGCCCCTTCGTTCGGTTTAGTCATGTTCGTTAGGATTCAGGCTATTTGGGATTTTAAGCCATGACCGCAAACCTAGGCGATCAGGAGGTATTGAGCTTGGAGTAGAGTTGTTTTCAGGGTATTGTGACTAGGGCATCCCTTCTCCCAGCACTTCGGACAGACAGCACCGCCCAGCAAAAGCCCCATCCTTAATCTTAACCCGAAATCAGCTGAGTCTGTTGTCAGGGTTAGCCGTACTTCGGGTTAGCTTTGTGTGTGGAGCTACTGAGCCTTTGAATCTCCTCAAGATTGCGTCAATACTGCTTTCGAAGGTTGGATCTAGGGCTCGGCCGGGCTCGGGTCACTCGGGTCTGGGTGTGAGCCGTCACGGGGTTGGTGCAGGGTTCCAGTTTCAGGCAGAACCCCAAGCCCTATGTAATTCTGAAGTTGTAAACCCGAAGCCCTTATCGTAATCCTAAAGACAAAGCCGGCCTGAAATCTACAGCACCAGGAGCACACGAAAAGCATACAAAGCATCCCTTAAGCCGCAGCACGAAGCACTGTGGAAGTGTAGAGAGTCCGGGCCAAGGTACATGCAGATGTACCGAGCTCGGGCGCGGTCAGATTCATGAAGGTTTGCTAGCTGTTTAGTGGCGGGGTCTAGAGTTCATGGTTATAGGATGTTGGTTGGGCCCGAGGGAAGGGGCGTCCAGAAGCTGTGCCGAGGGCTTTGGGAACTTGAGGGGATTGAGATAGCCTTTGGGAACTGGTACTCGGGGGGTCCTGATAGGATTCAGGCCTTGCCAAACGCTGACCCATCAATCCCGCTGAGGAAATGAAGGCCTCTATCCGATGGGTGGGGTCGAGAATTTGTGGGCTACCAAAAAGTGGGCCGTGGCCAGGCAGCAGCAAGTGCTGACCCGTGCAGTTGGGCATTTAGGGTTCATGGCTCTTTCTTGTTTAGTTTAGGGTTTGGAGGTGCTTTCTGAGGATGTAGGAATTTTGTGTTTACTCGAAACTCAAGTCGTTGTCGATAGAGCGATGCAAGGAGGAGACTGACAAGAACGTTTTCCTCGACTGGTCAGGCAGCGGCGAGCCCTGGAGAAAGATACGAATGGTGGTGCCTCCACTAAATCTCTGTTTTTGTGTGTTTACTCAATTTACTCGTGTTTTCAGCTTGTGTTGAAGACACCAAGGCCTTGACGAAGCGCACCAGAGAGCGACAGTCAGGGTCGTCTTTCTCCAGCTGGCAGAGAAACGTTTAAGTTGGACCCTTCTTGCCATTGAAGCCCGAGTTCTGAAAACAGAAGAACCTTTCAGCTGCCCCCTCAGCACAAGTTCCTCCCCAACTGTTCAGAACCTCTGTTGTTCGAAAACACCAGCCCTAAGCGTTCTTCAACAAGGTGCAGGAGGACATTATCGGCCCGAAGACGGCCCGCTCCTATCTTCCCTACATCAACGAGGCTGATGTGTGTCGTTTTGGTGACCCAAGGAGACTCAGTTCGGGGTTTACGAGGCTTTTGCTTTAGCACGCTGTGAACCAGCTCTCATGTATAATCATGCCTTTGGGGTAGAGGCGGGTGTTCTGGATTTTTTGGGCTTTTCATGGCTTTCCCCAGGGTCTTCCATCCAACCTAGAAACGAGAGGCCGTGGGCTTGGCTTCACCACACTTGCCGGATTTCGCAAAGAAGCCGGATGAGTTTGGCACGCCTCCTGGACCTTAGACATAGGATATAGTCGGTCTTCAGAAGCTTTCCCCTACTGTAGGGTCAGTGCCAGGACGAGCCAAATAGAGCCATTCAAAGCATAACTTTGCAGAGAATGTTTCTCGGAGGGGGGGGTGGGGGGGGGGGGGGGGGGGGGGGGGCAGATTCAGAGATTCTCGCATAGACTGGCTCTCAGCAGGCGCCTGGCCTTTGACATGTTCAGCTCGTTGTTCTACGGGGTGCAGATGAAGACCAGTTCTCCATCAGCCAGGCACCGCCTTAGAGTCTGCCTGCGACTTGGAGGGTTTGGAGTGTGAGTTCCGCAAGGTCCGCATTTGTTTAACACCTTTCGGATTCGGGGTTTCAAGGTGTATGAGCTTCGCCCTCAATCCCATCCGAACGGGCACACAGGCTAATTCATAAGGCCTGGGCTTCGGGATGCGGGTGAGAGTCCCGGGGGCTCCGGGGTGTCGCCATCAATTTTGTCGCAGAATTCGTGCTGATCTTGTTGGTTCTGCTTACAAAGAGACATATCATGAGTTGGTGATTCTCAATGGTGTGGCTGGCGAGCACAATCAGTTGGGAAGAACAGCAAATCCTAGACCGGAGGCCCGAACCCAACACATCTCGCATAAACCCGCAATCCCTGAAGTGCCTATAAGTGCCTATGAACACCCCTGAACACCTCAAACCCTGAATGAACACCACGGTCGGGAGGCCGGAGCACATGGAGTTTGTGCGGAACACTTCTGCAGCCTTCCGCTCCCCGGCACCGACATCTACGAATGCTACACCCCAGACCGCATTTGTATAGGTTTTGGGATCGATACAGGTACAATGCAGTTCAATGGTTCAATGCACTACACAATACTCAGCACACAGCAACACACAATACACATTGCACAGTACCCCCCAATACTCACACAATACAGTATAGAATACAACACGATCAAGAAGGAAATGATCCTGAGAACACTGAGAACTATAGTTGGATGTTGAGGATTATGGCTGGGGTCAAGCAATTCTTACCAAGGAGCGTGCATGCCATGAACACGTTGCAGTCTCTAAGTCTAAGGCGCAGGGCGTGAAACTTGCGGTATAGTTTTATAATGAGGGTTTGCGAGATTTGGATTTGCAAGGTATGCAAGTGTACATATATATATATAAGATGGGTTTAGGCTTTGGGGCTCAACTCAACTGTAGGGCAAAGGTAGCTTGAATGCTGCGCGACCCGCCTCGGCCGGGGCCTGCGCAGAGGTGCTTGTTCTGCTAGCTTCGAGCGAAAGAAGGAGAAGGAGGGTGGGAAGGTGGAGACAGTGGACGGTAGGGTGGAGGGCCAGGGCTGAGTATCAAGCAAACAGGAATTGACAGGATGCGAAACTGCCTCGCAGAAGGTGAGGCATTGTACCGTTTTCGCAGCACACTCCGCAGCGAAAAATCTACATGACATCGCAAACTAAGCACTCGACTTGTAATTGAGTGATTGCACGACTTTACTTAGCACAGTTTTGCCTGGGTACCTTTCCTTGTAGTCGACAGGCCCACCCCCGCCCCCCACCCGCCCCCCCCTAAACCTTAGTCCGGCTGAGACCCGAGGTTTGCTTGGAACTACCATCTTCAACCCGCATCTGAAGATGGGAATCTTCCGTCATCATCCGGTGAATCGAAAGTGTCTTGATGGCCTAAACCCAAAGTGCCCCCAAGCCTTTTCAAACCAGGTGTGCCTGGAGTTTTCTGTTTGATTCAGGCTTTCAGGCTATAATTTGGTTTCCTCTGCATATCGGAACAGGCAGCGGCTCTGCATGCCTTAGGAAGCGTGCTTTGTTCAATTGGACAGCAAGGTTTCGGGCCTGCTTCCAACACAGCTACGACCACTCATGCCAGCTACTGGAGCAGGCGTTGGAACTGTCCAAGGACAGGTTCGAGCCTCACTCGGTGGGTCCCAGGCTTAGGGGTTGCTCGTCCGGGTCCCACCCGAGTCCGTTGCCTAGGCTGTGGTGGAGGCGGTGTGCCTCAAAGGTTGAGGGCCTTGAGTCCTGACGCCTACGCAGAGCAGTCTGAGGGTTTAGACGAATGACCTGAAGCACGATTTGACGGAGGACATGCCAGCGGAGACGAAGCCATACATCGTCCGGGTGATCGACCGCGAAAGCATGCCGGTGGACGACATCAAGGAGGTGCTTTCCGGAGGGCCAGGGTTTTCAGCGTCAGGTCGCAATGGTCGCACTTAGGGCCTTTCAGGGACCTTGAGGCTCTAGGGTTGGGGAAGGGACTGAACGAGGAATGTAGAATGTTCAGCTCAGGGTGCATGCTAGAACCTGAAGCCTTGGTAGGTGCACCTGCAACAATGTTGGAATAACATCCCCAACCCACCCCTTTCACTGAGCCCTCAACGTCCTAAACCAGGAATAACTTCCGCCGCTGTCGTCCCTGACACAAGGTGGCTGCAAGCATCATGCTGGCGGGCATTGACACCACGCAGTCTGCAACTGGTTCTGGGTGACATTTTGCAGGGATTTACGGGGCTTAGTGGGGTGGGACTTAGACTTCAATGCCTGTGGTGGTGACTGGTAAACTGGTACTGATTACTGAGGCTGCTTTGCTGCGCACGTCTCTGCACGCAAGTCGAAATTTGTCAACACTCAAGCCCGAAGCCCGAAGAGCCCACGAAGCCCCAAGCGTGAATGCCTTAACTGCTCGGAAGCCTTATGCTGAAGTAAGTACACCCCTTGTCCTATAAACCTTAAACGTAAGTCCTGAGTCATAGCCGAGGTAATCAACTGGAATCTGTTGTACTTGGCGATGAACCCGGAGAAGCAAGAGCTCCTCCGAACGGAGCTTCGGGAAGTGCTCGGTGATGACCCCAGAATTGGGCTGATGGAGCTTCATGAGGGGTTTTGCATTCGTTCGGGCTTATGTGTAGGATGATTAAGGTTTTAGGGTATATAATGTATGTAGGTTTCAGCTTTTGGCCTGAAAGCTGGCTTCTGGTGTTGAGGCGGGCATGGGGGGCAGCAGCAAGGATCCTGTTGGCAAGGAAAAAGTCCCAGCCGTCTCCCCTCAGCGACTGCATGTCACCCTCGAAGCCGATCCTTCCGTGCCGAGGTGAGGAAGGCATCACTGAGCAGATTGCTGCAAACATGAAGTCCAAGCTGCCCTATCTGAGGCAGGAGTGGCATCGAGGGCACTAGAGCCCGTAGAGAACTCAAGCGGGGGGATCGGCTGAGGATCTTTTGGTCCTTAAGTGGGGTGTCGGGCTTCTGAGCTGTCTGCTGGGAGTGAAGTTTGCGGAGATTAGATTGAACCCTTGTAATATCTCATTCATATGGGGAAGGGTAGTTGGGCAACATGCCAACTGCTTGTTTTCACATGTCTGTCGCACTCTTTACATGCGAATTTGGCTCAGGGATTTGATCCCGCAAGCCCTCCGATGAAAATGACTTTGATTTTTTTTGCTGCGTGCGGCCGTCGGGGCTCCTGGGATAGGCCCCTTCCGTTTGGGCCTTCGTACTTCGACGCCACGGGGTTCTGAGCCGAGTCATCTCAACAGTCTATATGCTCGGTACATGTGGGTAGCATGAACCCTGACCTTTTTGCAAGAATGATTGCCCCCGGCATCCCTAAACCCCTCCAGGGCCGTGATCCGGGAAACGCACCGCGTGGCTCCACCCGCTCCAATGATGACCTTGCGCCCGGCACCGTGTGATTTGGTCCTCCAGGGCTACGCTGTTCCTCAAGGCGCCCTATCAGAATAGAGTTTTTTGTTTAGGGGTTCCAGGGGTGTCGAACTTGTGGCCCTTTTCTGGTGAGACTCTCTCTCTCTCTCTCTCTCTGTTGTGCTCTTGCGCTCTCTCTCTCTCTCTCTCTCTTTCATATATGTATATATATATGAGCATATGTGGACAAAGATGAGGCAAATTCCCGTACGCCCCCAGTGGCCAAAGCAGGCACTTCAGTCGGCTTCAACATCTTCTCTTTGCAAAACGACCCCAAGTACGTCGAGGACCTTGGGGCTGAGGGCCTCGCAACCACAGGGAAGTGAGCCCACTTGCGAGAGCCTGAAGCCCTTGTACAGCCGCTAACAACGCACCGAAACAAAAGGATCCATCCGAGTTCAAGCCCGAGCGCTGGTTGCCAGAGGCCATCGAGGCGCGCAAAGGCACCGAGGCGGAGGTGGGGGGCACGGGGGGGGGGGCGGGGCGGGGGGGCTCTTATAGCAGCCTCTGACACCCCCCGTAAAAGCCAGGTGATCGACGACAAGCTGCTGGCTACGCCCTTCTCCTTTGGCGCACGCATGTGTTTGGGAGGCGCAAAAAGGGATGGGGCGACTGGGGAAAGTGCTGGGTGTTGACTAAGGCCGAGCTCAAAGTTGAATGCTTTCTCAGGGCTTAGGGCTTAAGGTTTGACGGGTTTCGGGTTTAGCAGGTTTGCATGGTTTCACCGCCCTCTTTCAAGAAGAGACTTGTTGGTCATCTCGACCTGGGCCTATCATCCTGACGCCAACCATTTGAAAAACGAACCCAATATCACCCAATTTGCACCGCTTCTACTAGTTACTAGTGCCTGCAAGGCCCAAGCCCTCAACCCCAAATCCGCTCTAAAGCGTAACTCTCGGGTCTCCCGCAGGCCGCGTAGCAGACCTGGAGATCTCTGTGGCGCTTGCCCGTTCCTCGCTCTTCGTTTCAGGGCTTATATGCCACTATAGGAGTTGAGAGAATGGCAGCTTCCATTCAACGCTTTCTTATTCCCGCATGTCGAGCGGAGCGAAGCCAAGGAAAATTGACTTTTCAGGTTCTGCCGCAGGAAGGAGCGATGTGCAAATTATGGTGTAGGAAGGCTGCTTGCTTCGTCTTTCATAGAGGGCGGTGGGCGGAATTTCGCGGCGAAGTTGCCCTCTCCACGGGTCTGCGCGAGAAAGTCCAACGCCACGTTTGAGAGGAGCTCCAGCCACAAGCCTTTTCACATTCGGGATCCTTCCCAATTGAGCCCTGAAAGAAGTTCAAAGCCCCGAAAGAGCCAAAACCCAGAACACATCAGCAGCTTAGCAGCAGCCTAACCCGGAGCGAGGCTTGATCCGGGACTGGCGCATCACTTTGCATCCGGAGCACGGGCCTTGGAAGAATCTGCAGCCGCTAATGACCCGGGCACATCCTTTTCCTGCATTTTCGGTCGAGGCCGCTTAAAGTGGTCCTAAGACCCTCTACTGAACCTAGACCTAAACCCCACAACCCAGACCCCCGTCCCTGACCCAATCGTACATGGCAGCGTCTCACAAGCTTCACCACCAGACGTGTCCCTGCTTCGTATTCATCATGGACGAGAGAAAACATCGATTCTACAGAAGCCCGGGAACCACCTCGAACTCTAAACCCTTGCCTTCTACCCGAACCATCATGAAAGCCTATACAGTCGCATGACAGTGGCTCGACCTGAACCTGAACCGCAAACCACAGTGGGGGTTTACACGGGAATGGCGCATTCGTCGTTGAAAATCCCTGAACCATACAGATTGTATAACCGGGGCAGCGGGCAGCAATCTGGGAACGCGCGACGAGACTTCTCCCTCTGCGCGAGAGGCTGAAAAGGCGCCCAGAGCAGCTTCAGGGCATATAGGGGTTTGGGGGTTTTACGCCGCTTAAGGCTGAGGCTTTTGCTGGGCATCATCAACTGCATTCAAGGTTTTTTGGGAGCGGGCTTCCGAAACCGTGACTACGACATCAACTGCGCAGGGCAATGTCGGCATGTCCTAGGATCGGTTCTCCTCACATTTACACCGTTCCACCGACGGGTTTGGTGCAATTACTCAGTTGCCAGCCCTGACCATACCATGACCGGCAGGGAGACTTTCGGCAGCCGACACACGAAGCAGCTGGGCACTTTGGGCGGGGGCAACCACTTTGTTGAGCTCGTGTACGATGAGGAGGCCTGCCCCTTGCAAAGAGCCATATGCTGTCTAAGGGAGTCCGCGACGAGGAGCAGGAGGTTTACTGATGTGTACTGTACTCTACTGCATTACGGGGGTGTGTTCAAGGGGTGCTTGTGTAGAATAGATTTTCTTGGTGAATGGCTCGCCGAAGTCAAGAGCGATGAAGTGCCTGAAAGTGCCACACGTACATGTGAGCTTCAAGGCGAGTTTAGACTTTGTGTCGGGCTCTTTGGTATTTCCTATGTTTAAGCTGCTTTCCAAGCCGCTACGTTGCGAGTGCGTTGCGAGTGCGTTGCAAGTGCGGCGCGAGGACCGTGTCTGGATGATGCTGCACAGCGGCTCCAGGAACATTGGCAACGCCACTGGGGAGACATTTGGGGGGCTAGAGTCTAAGTGTTCTGTGCTTGGTTCCCCAAACAGTCTACTGTTGGGGTCCCTTCATGTGGGTGGCTTTGCCGGGTTGCTGTGCTCCTCGCCTCCCTGTGTCTCCCTTTGTCTCCCGTCGTCTCCACCGCTTCTTTGACGTGCCTTTTGACTGTTTGGGGTCTTCGGTGGTGTAATTTCAAGCGAGAGAAGAAAATGTTGAGAGAGCAAAAAGCGGTGCTTCTACAGTTTCCATTGCCAGTACCACAAAGGAAGGCCACCAAAATCTCCACGAAGAGCTCCGGTGAGAAGTGCCAGGGATCACTATACGGCACATGTCCAGTGCAGTTGCTGTCGCGGTTCTCGCTCATGCATCATGGAGGTGAGTTCAAACTATGAGTCCATCGCTCCCCTGATCCGTCCATGCAACATCACACGCACTCAGTGTCACTCTGTCTAGTGACAACGTGCCCATTCGGGCGACTCCCTTCGGGTTGCCATGCAGGAAGGAAGGAAGGTTTGTTGTCATTGGTTCTCTCTTTGTTGTGTGGCTTGCTCTTGTGAAAGAGGAGCACTGTCAGACGCACGAAGCCAAGGTCACAGCACAGCACTATGACAAGCTGGCTGCAAAGCAGTGCGGCACCTGTGACAATCCTATTGCCAAGTGCATAACAACTGTGACCTGTCGATGAGCACGATTCATGCTAAGTGAGTAGGTGCAATGGGCGTCCTGAAGCACTGGCTTACCTCAGGCCAGCTTCGGAGGAATCAGCATTGAGTTTGGACAGGACATGCATAAGGCACATCTTTTGCGGCAGGATCGAGTCTGCCGAAGGCTATGACCTCAACGATCCAGCCAGCATGATCAATCACTCCATGAGTGACAGTGCCACGGCAGGTCGGCAGTACCTGACCGACATGACTTTTTGCCAGGCCTATGCCTGGGAAAACAGGCCCGCGGCTCTTGACCGTCTTGACCAACTTTCTGGTGTGGAAATGTGTGGAATCTGCTGAGTCTGCTATGGTATGCATGGGAGGCGTTTCATGATGGAATCCTTCGCAGAGGCAAGACAGTGTAATTTAGTTTGGGAATTCGAGAGCACGGACGCCATCACGGCCACATGGCAGGTTGTGAAGAAGGAAACGAAGCGAGATGCGATTTGGGACCAGATGGCCGCGCCTCAGCCTCGTGTGCTCAGCCACCGGCAAAGGGTACGCAGCGCAGGTCAACATCCATCACAACTATTGCGAGTGCGAACAATGCAGGTGCCGGTTGAAACTTGTCGCTTCCGCGCTTTGGAGTTGGGGATAGCGACAGCCGAGCGAGAAGCGATTCTGAATGAGGTATCTGGATCCCACCACGCAGAGGCCATCCTTGAACGTCTGAGCGTGTGCGTGCTTGATCGTGCAATGCATGTCTTGTCCAGCCATGCGCATCTGCTTTCAATCGTAAGAATTTGAGTACCGTGAGTGCTGTACTTGTCTGCGGCTTTACCAGATGTAGCATGCTGCTGTGTTCGGTCCTGTCTTTTGCCACGGAGAGCTTGAAACTCTGAGTCATTCTTTTCTGTTTGTGTGTGTGATACTCTCTACTCTCTCCTCTCAACTCTCTACTCTGCACTCTCTTCCTACCACGTTGCTTTGTGCTGTATATTGTAATGCCTGCATGCCATGTGCCTCGCGTTGCATGATTGCATGATTGACATGCTCTCATGATTCCACCTGTCGGCTTGCATAACTTCCGGTTGTTGCCCACCCGAGTGGGTGGGGTTGCTAGTCTTTGAAGAAAGAACGTCGTACGTCCACAACGTCCGACACATCCGCCGAGTTTTGCTGTTTCTGGCGCTGGAGCGAAGCAAGGATGATAGACTGTATTCCACGAATGAACCAACGGCCAACGGTTCACGCAGATGATATGTTGAGTTTACACACCTGTTCAGACGACAAGAATTTCAGACCGGTGCCTGTCAGCAGCCACGTCCTTAGAATATTGTCCATCGTCGATGCAAGGGCCTGACAAATTGCATGCTCGCCATTCGAACAGCTGCCCGTGAGCCCGCAGCTTCATCTTCTGAACAATCTGGCATGAGACAACCTCCTGCCAAGCTCCTGCGGGCCTCCGGGTCCCGATTCCCTGAGCCGGCGCGGCTGTCGTCCATGCTTCTGCATGCTTCTGCATGCTTCTGCATGCTTCTGCATTCGAGCGCGTCTGGGCAGTGTTCTTTCAATTCTAAGGGACAGGGACCACGGTGTTGATCCCACGATCACACGTGCCGAAGGTGGAGAGAGGAGCAACTTTGGATCACTCGGAAGGGGGCGCAACGGGCTCAATCTAGGTTGCGTCTATTTGCGGCTGTCGTTGCCGTGCGAGCCCTCTAAGGACAAGTGCTAAAGCTGGACAGTTGGGCATCATCCCAGGAAGCAACTGAACTGCAAGGAATTGTAAATTTTGTAAATCAACGAAATGCCAGGGTTGAAGCCCTTGGCTTTTGGACTTGAGGCATGGGCACTGGCTCCTACATCGTGCGCGGCAAGGGCGAGACAGATGCCTGGCAGTGCGCCACACCAGGAATGGCGGCCGCGACTACTGCAATGCAAGCTACGCAAGCAGCAAGTTTGAGTGAGGTCGTGCTCGCATGGGGCCGGCCGGTCCATGTCCAGAGCAGCAGCGTTCAGGACATGGCAAGCCGGCAGATGCGAGACGATGTTTGCAAACACGCTTTTGTTTCGTCGCTTTGCTTCGCAAGGAACATCGATCCCCAGACCTTTGCAGGCCACATGCGAGAGCGCGGCATCGTGGCATTCTCAGAGGGCAAAAGCGCAATGGGCCCCTCAAAATGGGCTCCTCAGCACTTGCAGAACGAAAGGTCTCAACAGATCCTCCCCAAAAGTCCAGGTTTGGGACGTGAAGTTTGCCGATAAAGTTCGGGACGAGGCCGGGAAAGTGAGAGCAAAACCCGCGCCCCAGCAGTAGACTCAGACGGAAGGCGCCCATGGCCTACAAGGACGCCAGCGGACGCCAGTTGCAGCAAAAATGGTCAGAGCATCGCATGATATAGCACTCTGAGCAGGTGCAGCGAGCCCTCTTTTTGCTGCTGCAGTTCCAAGATGCCTTTCAAGTTTCACGTGTCTTCCCATTCTCTCACATTCCAACAGGGAGAGTCAAGATGTCTGAAGACAATCCCAATGCGTGCTGTTTCCTGGGTGAAGGACCTGAACACCGTCATGCAGAACCAGCAAGATCTCGTTGAGGCGTGCAGAGGGAAGCCGCCTCTAATATGGAATAGACTAGCAGCCAGGTTGTACACCACCTTCAGCTGGCGCCCCACGGAAGCCCATTTCGCCACTGTGCAGCCTTGAGGCCGTGCAGCCTGAATGCTTGGCGGCTTTGCTCAGGCCACTCATCAACATGAAGGGCTGGTAAACGACGTGCGCGTGGCCAAGCATCTCAACATGTCTCAATACTTGCGCCATGCCATGCCATGCCCTACCGCAAAAGCATTTCGGTCACTGCAGGCGGCCGCCTTTCGGCCCCGCTGGTTCTGCAGAGGATAGTCCTTGGATGAGACAGGCCCTTCTGCAAAGAACAGACTTTACAGGCGTCCGTGCGACCAAAGCTACGCAATTTTCCCTATGACACTTCGCTTTCGCTGCTACGTGAGATTGGCTTTGCAGAGCTGCAACAAATTAAAGTCCAAGAATACCTCGGTGCAATAATTGCAAGACTCGGCTCAAGGGGACTTTGGGGAACTTGTTCTGTTCTCCCGGGATGGCGGACGCAGCAAAATCGCGGAGGGCGATGGACTTGCCCTAAGTTGGCACCTGGCTTCGGGTTTGTGAGGGCTCAGTTCTCCTCGGGCCCAAAGGAGCAGAATATGCTCGACATGAAGTTGGAGGAGAGTGGTGAGCGAGAGCAGCTCAAGCAGTGACCCTGTATGCGGAGACTGGCAATAGTCGAGAGTAGAATCTCAACGGGCCCGGGAGAGGTTTCGCGAAAGTTCCCAATTGCCATTTTGCCAGCTTAGAGCCCAAACAAGGCAAGACCTCGCCGACAGCACATCATAACTGCTTGTTGAAGTGTTACTCAGGGGTGCACGATCCAAGGCCCAAAAGCATCTACGCTTCGCAGGGAGGCGTATGCACGAAGCGAATTTGTCCAAGAGCCCGAGGAAAGGAGGCCCCATGCCACGTTTTCACGACCCTAAGGTATTGATGCGTGAAAAACAGCACAGGATCGAGGCAGCAGGAGCACACTTTCGACCAGGGAATGAGCACGGGACGTAGGTGAGAACGCGATTTGTCATGTGGGGAGACGCCACAACCACGCGGTTGTTTCATGCTACTGTGGCCAAAATCATTTTATTCACGAGCGTGCTCCATGCCGCTGAGCGGACCACGATCGACATGATCTCGTTCTGCAGAGGTACATCATCAACCACCTGAACGAGTGTGGATGGCGAGAGGCCTGGGGTCAACTGCGCGCCCTTCACAGTTTTTTTTTGCGAAAGAAGATGCTCCACGATGCGAGCTTTATCTTGGAGGACCTCAAGAAGCAGTGCGTGGAGTGCATCCAAAACCGAGGCGTTGAGAAAGTTACCCTCGAGGTGGCATCCCCGCTTGTTTCTTGTGATGCAATGTGGGAGAGAAGATGGGAGAGGAGCATGCCCCAATGGCCTTTTTTTTCACAGATCAGGGAGAGCTCTCCAGGGAGAGCTCTCCAGAGAGAGCTCTCCAGCAGAGGACATGATCAACGACATCGCTCCAAAGGGGAGAGCGTCGCTCCCTGAGAAGCTGAAGGTCGAGGTCTTCAACCGCCTGAGGCCCCGGCTACAGGCAGAAAGGCAGAAAGGGGGGGCTTCTGAGATGCAGAGTGCCTTCGCTGAGCCGCTGCAGGACCTTTGCCGAGAAACAGGGCATGGAGCACTGAGTCTTTGAATCCTCTTCTCTTTTGGTTTCACCTTACACGCTGTCTCACCTGCACTCGTTTCAGCGCTACTCCTTCTGTGCCTTTTCTGGAGCCTCATAATTAAAGTGGTGGTTCAATCCCTCTAAGTGCGGCGAGCGCAGTGCAACGCGGTGCAACGCACAGGAAAGCCGTTGGCTTGTCCAAGAAGTGAGAAGTGGTAGTGCATGATGGCAGGGCGGTGCGAGGCTGTGACGAGAACCCCACCCCCCTGGTCACGCAATGTTTCTTCTTGAGGCGTACGTTTTGCACTATTCTGCGCTGTGTGCGGGAACTGCACTTCAGTAAGGATCCACTTCGATTCTATTTAATTCTATTTAGATGCATCCAGCAATTCTCCCCTGTGGCGATCTCCGTTTTTTGCGATCAACTAGCAACTTTGTGCTTTCTGCGCTCCGTCGAGCACAGGTCTCGAGAGAAAACAGAGGTTGGAAATGTTGTGGCGGGGGGCCTGAGCTGTTCCTGAGGAGCCCTCAACTTGTGTTGGAAATGTTTCGCCAATAAGCCCTGTGACAAAAATGGAAAAGGACTTTTTGTTGGAGGGGGCCGCCACCCCCCCTCGCCCTCCACCGTTGGCTCGTCATGTGGAAAAGTTGCTTGAAACTGCTGATCCCACCTTCCCGCCCTTCCCCCGCGCCCCCCCCCCCCCTATTTTGAACACTCAATTGAGTGGAGCGCTTCTTGCGTGTGAAAACCGAAGCCCCGAATTCCAGCCTTCTCTTGCATCCGGGGGGGCGCTCTCAAGTCTGCATGGCCGCACAAAGTGCCGACTGTATGGGGCCGGGAGGGAGGAGCGGGGGGGGAGGAGGGGGTCGTGCTTGAACTGTGCCTGATATGGGTACGGAAATGTGGAAATGACGATATACGAACTCAAGGAAGACTACATGGTGCGGGATACATTCCCGCCCGTGTTACGGGAAGGACTTCGGGTCAGGTAAAGTGCTTGACATGATGGCAGGCGCAGCGAATTTGAGACATGACACAGAAGAAAGTGTTTTTTTTTATTCGTGTGTGTGTGTGTGTGTCTCTGTCTGTCTGTGTGTCTGTCTGTGTGTCTGTCTGTGTCTCTGTCTGTGTCTCTGTCTGTGTCTCTGTCTGTGTCTCTGTCTGTGTCTCTGTCTGTGTCTCTGTCTGTGTCTCTGTCTGTGTCTCTGTCTGTGTCTCTGTCTGTGTGTCTGTCTGTGTCTCTGTCTGTGTCTCTGTCTGTGTCTCTGTCTGTGTCTCTGTCTGTGTCTCTGTCTGTGTCTCTGTCTGTGTCTCTGTCTGTGTCTCTGTCTGTGTCTCTGTCTGTGTCTCTGTCTGTGTCTCTGTCTGTGTCTCTGTCTGTGTCTCTGTGTGTG
>CAJNDS010000958.1:0-47923 GCA_905221605.1 Symbiodinium natans
GCCGCCGTCAGAAGGACCCAGGATTGTTGCCGCAGGCTTCAGCCTTCGTCCGTCCTTCTTGAGGTCGTCCGCCTGCTAGACGGTACAGGTCTGGCCGGTCTGGGAATGCTACCTTCATCTCCTTTCTCTGCGCATTGTGAAGCAGGTGGGCTTGTCAAATCGAATTGCTGGGCGGAAAACCCGTAACCCAGTGAGCAAAAGCAGAGACGCCGAAGAGCTGCACGAGGGCGTGGCATGAAGTCACATGTGTGATGTGCTAGTGCAATACGTATATGTATGTATCTAACATATTTCTCTTCTTGTAATGTATAGATATGTATCTATATAATAATAATCATAATAATAATAATACCAATAATAATAATAGTGTTAGCTAAAGAATTGTAATAATGCGTGCAGCGGCTTCGGTCTCCCAGACTGCCAAGAGCTGGTTTCTCATTGCGTGCATTGAGTAGGAGGCTGCAGATTCAGGGTATAGGGTTTAGGGTTTAGGGTTTAGGGTTTAGGGTTTAGGGTTTAGGGTGAGCGCTGAGAACACCGGAGAAGACACAGAGTGTCTTTGGTTCGCGGCAAGTCTGGATTTGAAGAATCTTCTTCGTCTTACTTGCGCCGAGATGCCATGGTCTCGTCTGCAGGGTGTTTCTGTTTCAAGTTCTGTGTTTAAAGACCGCATCGCGCACCGCACCCGTGCAAATCACGAGGGACAACAGTGCGTCTCTCCCGCAGCGCATGTTGGCATAGGACATCTGCTGATCGCAGCTGTATTCGGCATGTTCAGGTTATGGCGGCTACGCGGCCTTCCCACCGCCAACAAGCTGTGGAGGTAGTGGCTGTGGCGGCTGTGGCGCCTATGGAGGCTGGGCATGACAGGTCCGCCGTCCAAGCAGACTGCCAGGGCAGGGTTTAGGGTTTAAGGTTCAGGGTTTAGGGTTTAGGGTTTAGGGTTTAGGGTTGCAGCTGGTGCAGAGTGCAGAGGTGATGGTGCGTCAGCTGGTGCCTACGGCGGCAGGTTGCTCAGATTGCTCAGAAGCGTTCGCCGCTGCAGGGTGCGGATGCCCGTGGACCCCCAGCTTTCCATGAGTAGAGTGCTAGGCTTAAGCAATCGGCGCTGCATACCAAGCGCCTTGAGAGTGCCCGGATGAAGCGCGCAGCTGTGAAGCTGAACAGCAGGCGCCAATTATGGCGGCTGTGGTGGCTATGGTGGCTGGGCCCCCAAATTGGGGTTTGCAAAGTGCATGAACTGACATCCATGTGACCTAGCATGACAAGGTCATCAAAGGTAACGGACATGAGTGACATGACTGTCTTCCGTGACACTCGTGCATCGATCTGCGCCGAAATACAAAAAACTCAAGTCCCAGCAAGGTCTAGCAAGGTACCATATCGCCCCAGCAAGCGGGGCTCTTTCGGGAGTGCAGTGTCGCGCCACCTCACCTTGGCGACAGGCCACAGAAAAAACGACGACCAACGTGGCGGCTTGCCCACTGATAACCATGGAACCCAAAACCCTATACCCTAAACCCACCCCATCTTTGGGAAGCTCACGGTGGCCCTTGCCACCACGTTGCTGGTGCTGTGAGCACCTTTGACCGGCATCACTGTGATAAGCCCAGAATGCTTCAATGCGAAATGGGGTTTAGGGTTCAAGGTTTAGGGTCTAGGGTTTAGGGTTTAGGGGCCACCTGAGGCGTTGCACGTGAAAAGCGCGGCATGTCCAAGCGTCCGTTGCGCGATGTGCACAGAAGTTTGCTCAACAGAACCCTAAACCCTAAACCCTAAACCTAGATGCTCCAGGCGGCGACTATGGTGGCTATGGCGGCTATGGGGCCTTTGGCGGCTTCGGAGGCCGAATGCTGAAGAACAGAACACACTGTTTGATGCGGTTTAGGGTTTAGGGTTTAGGGTTTAAAGGCTACCTTAGAAGACCTGAAACAGATGGGGTTTAGTAGATTCGGGGTACCTTACTGGAGTCCTGATTATAAGGGTATCCGGGATCCTACTATTTGGGGGTCCGCACACAAGTAGGCATGGGGTTCTTAAGGTGGAGCCTGACGCTGAAGGGCAGAGAATTCTAAACCCTAAACCCTAATCCCTAAACCCTAAACCCTAAAAACCCTACCCTAAATCCTAAACCTTCCTAAACCCCAAACCCTAAACCCTAAACCCTATAAATCAAAAAGGTGAAGGCGCCGGCTGCGGAGGCTGTGAAGCCTACGGACAAGGCTGTTTCTTGACATTGACATTGCTGTCGTGTTAGGGTCTGCGCTACAACCCTAAACCCTAAACCGTGGTCCGTCCAGCTATGTGCCCAAAAACCCTAACCAAAATGAACCGACTGAATCCTTGCCTGCTTGTGCGGGCGCGAGAGTCGAGCCCTTAGAAAGAAGCAAGAATGATCATCCCTAAACCCTAAACCCTAAACCCTAAACCCTAAAATATGCGTGAGCTGGCTCAAAAAAAGATGCGTGAGCTGGCTTGAAACCTGGTATTCTTTCACTTCTCGAGTTATGGCATGGGTTTGTAGTGGATGTCGAGGTGGGGCGTGAGAGTTTTAGGTTTTAATAATTAGGGGTTTAGGATTTACGGTGCAATGATTGTGGGCCACGTTGGTTGAATCCTGCCTTGTGCGAGCGTGAGCGACGAAGCCCTAAACACCGGGGTGGGGTGGGGGATATGGGGCTTCTATGGGCTTCTTCTAGATTTTCCTGTTGGTCCGCTGCGATAATTCCTTAAAGTTGGGTTTCCCTTACCCTAAACCCTAAACCCTAAACCCTGAGAAAGATACGCCCCCTCATGTTTCCCCCCAACCCATGGCCCAAGGCGGAGTTCCATGATGTAAAGCCCAAAAGCATTCCCAAGGCTGGATGCTGTAAGTGCCAAGGTACAGCGGCAAACCCTACACCCGAAGCCCTAAACCCTAAACCCTAAACCCTAAACCCTAAACCCTAAACCCTAAACCCTAAAAAAAAAAACTTAAACCCCTTGTAAAAACAAGCGAAGGGCTCGTCCAAGAGCTGACACCCAAAAAAGCGCGAAGCAAAATTCGCCGCGCAGTACGAAGGTTGTACCCTTGGGATTTGGGTTTAGCGTGTAGGGTTTAGGGTTTTGGGTTTAGGGTTTAGGGTTTAGGCCTTGTTACAGGTTTCCGATGAGGGCCATACTGGGAGTAGATTAAGGGAACCGCTGAGGGGTACATCCTCAAGGGTACCGAGTCCTCAGCCCTTGGTCAGATGGGCTGAGGGTCCGCCATGTAGCAGTCGCCCAGTGAGACCCTCTTGCCCATTTGTTGATTCTAGTTCCCCTTACAAAGAAACCAACCCCCAAAACCTTTTTTAGTCTGGTTGCTGGGCTCCCAAAAACATCACAGCTTGAGTAGCATCCCGACCTAGTTCTCGAAGGAAACTAGCGCCGATGTAGTTGAGGCACTGCCAGAAGAAGCCGAAGCACTGTCTGAAAGCACACGGACTTCAACATTACAAAGCTGTGCTGGGGTATGAGGGCTGTAGCTGTAAACCCTAAACCCGAAGACCCTAAACCTAAAACCCACCATACATCCGGGCTGCCGCCTACAGGTGCATACGGCGGCTATGGTTCAGCTCCTCGCGTTGGCCTGGCTTTGTTTGTTGCGTTCATCGGCGCTTTCACATTTTGGGCATTTCCCAAAATAGATGGTGCCCCTTTTTCCCCCTAAATATAGAATCCCCTTAAAGCGACCCCCGAAAAAGGGCACCCCTACGGAAACCCTCATATCGCCCCTCGTGGAATTCTCACGGACGACTAGATTCTTAGATCCTTAATTCTGAGTTCTGCGTTGCGTTGAGTTATGTTGAGCTGCGCCCGTCGGTTGTTGCCAGGATGCAAGCGGCGGCAAAGGCTACAACCCATATTGAGTGCTGCCTCCACATTACTAGATGGTGTTAAACTTATACAACCATTCTGCTTGGATTACTACACTTGTCATGAGCTAGTTCTTGTAATTATGCTTACTACTGCCATGATTCTTAGATTATGTTCAATTCATACTCTTATCATGAGTGAGTGTATTGCTATGACTAGTTGGCCAGCAGCTTTCCGAGACCGGAGTTTCGTCTTGAGAGCTGAATCATGCCACCCTGCCTGACAGAATGTCTTGGGAGGTGTGCCGATAGGACTTCGTGCTTCGAGCTTTAGGAGTTGGGGGGGGGGGGGGGGGGGGGTTGAAGGTTTGGAGTTTAGGGCTTGGGGTTTTTGGGGTTTAGCCTCTTCACGAAGCACCGAGGCTTGATAAACCGCTCCTGAACAGGCCTGAAGTTTCGACCTGAAATCAGCAAGCAGCTCGAAGACTCGAAGACAGGACCAGCACAGAACGTGCCAGCGTAGCGATCAGATCCGCTGCCACAAGGGCAGGCAGTGAGGGCATGGCCCGCTGTCGACAGTGCATGTGGCGCTGGCTCCACCAGACTTGCTTGTCAACCCTAAACCCTAAACCCTAAACCCTAAACCCCAAACCCTAAACCCTAAACCCAAGACCCTAAACCCTAAACCCTAAACCCTAAACCCTAAACCCTAGCGCGCTTGCATCCTTGTGGCTCAAATCGGCTGAAGTACTCGAATATGTGGGGCACTCATCTTCAAGCAGGACGGCAGATTGCAGGAGCACTACCCTAACTGCACCGCCCCTAGACACATTCAGCATCAAAAGAATAAGGAAGTTGGTTTTAGTGGTTTTTGTGGTTTAGGGTTTAGGGTGTCAGGCAGAGTCTGGGTTCAAAAGGAGGTTAGGGTGTCGCCCCAAGGCCCAATCCAAGTGGCACATCCTTGGGCACCATGCATAAGAATCTTGCGTGGTCACAGCATGCACATACAGGCCAGGCCAACGCATCTATCTAGACCTCTCAGTTGCCGGGATGTCAGCGCTTGACCCAACACCATCAGGCTCGGGAACGATTTAGTCACCAACAATCACGACGAAGCACGACACGCTTGCCTGTAGCACAGTTTTGTTAAGTGCCGCGTCGAGCTTCATTCAGGTGTTGAGGGCATAGTCTGCGCGGTTGATGCGCACAGGGCTCGCTGCCAAAGGTGTAAGGCCAACTGGCTAGTTCGAGTGCAACCATGTGCATATATGTGCATGCCACCTTCCTGCCACAGTTTGTCAGTCTTGCCCCTAGTAGTACAGTGGGCAGCCTTGACCCTTTTTGGGGTAGTAGAATCCTCTTAGAATCCCAAAGGTTAACCTTTAATTCCCCCAGGTTACTGGACAACTAAACCCTAAACCCTAAACCCTGTTGGCGAAGGATTTCTGAAGCACATTCGCCTGGTTCTCTCCAATGATGGACAGAAAGTGGAGCTCCATGTTGTTGTGCCTGGGACGCCGGTACTCACAGATTTAGGCGACTGGCCGATAGCTACATGTATATATGTATGTATGTATATATATATATGCATATATATATATATATACACATATATATATATATATACATATGCCTATGCCTATATATGTAGATATACATAGTGCTGTTCGTTTTTCCTTCCTTTATATGTATACTCATGCATGCATCAAAATACTAGTCAAATAGCCCATAGCCAGTAGCAGCAGCAGCAGCAGCAGCAGCAGCAGCAGCAGCAGCAGCAGCAGCAGCAGCAGCAGCAGCAGCCGTGTGCACCCCTCGGCGCCTGGTAGTTGGCCCAGGGTCCGTAGATTGCCAAGGTGTACTCTGAACTTTTCATGGGGGGTGTGGGTGGGGGTTTCTCCCAAACAAAAGACCAAGGCCCAAAGCCTTCAGTGCTCTAAAGATGCCCAACTCTGTGGTATTTAACAGGGTTTTTGCATGTTTTTGCCCCTTCACAGAACACATGCAAAAGGATGTTGGACGCTTCTGGAACTAGACGCGTTGTCACAAGCATTCATGCCATTTGCGAACATGCCCAGAACACTGGCATGTTCAGTTCTTGTGACTTGTTTACAACATGCTGTATGTAGTAGTACGTAGCAGTACGTCGCAGGGAGGATGAATCTGCAAGGCAAAGATAAGATTTGTCCACATGCACTGTTCCAACAACTGGACCAGACATCGACATAGAAAAGATACTCATAACACAGAGTGCAGTATTCTGTGTCATCATATGCTTGCTTTCGCCAGCAAGGGTGCAAAAGAATCCGAGCGTGTCCCTCGCGTCCAACGGCGCCAGACTTGTGGCCACATCTGGAGGTTTGCATCCTAAACCCTAAACCCTAAACCCTATCTCAGGTGGAACACTTGCAGCCAGCTCTCCAACGCTGGAATTCCCGAGATTGGGACGACTACGAAGAAAGCGATCCGACTTAAATTTAGGGTTTAGGGTTTAGGGTTTAGGGGTTGCAGCCCTTAACCTCCCAAACACCCAGCACATTGCTCACGGCCTCTTTTCTAGCGACGCAAGGAGGGCAGCCGTCTCGATCTTGCAGAGGTCTTCATGGTTCTTTTTGGGCTTAGAGATCGGTGTGCCCGACATTTTTGAAGCGTCGGATTTCTATTCATCCTCAGACGCGTGGGCCTGGTTGTCCCGGATCCTCGAAGGCGCCCCCCTAAACCTTCAATGGCGCACCCTTGAGTCCACACAACGACCCTTCTTCCTCCCCCAGTCGGCCTTCTTTGAGAGTGAGAGGGGGGGAGGGGGGGAGGGGTAACATTTGCAATATTGCAGGTGTTCGACGTGCTTATGGATCCTTGTCAAAGGGGCAAGCGTGTGCTTTTCATCGCACTTGCAATCCATGCTGTTTGTCGTGGACAGGTCTGGCAACATTCATGGGTCTCAGGGCATTGTTGATGGTTTGTTTGGCATTTTTTTCTGGATTGTCTTTGTGTGTGTGCACGTTTTGTTTCATCTGGTACTGGTGTTCACGCTCTTATACGCGTGTGAATGAATCCTGGGCCACACAGTTAACCTAGTAGTAGAGTAGGTAACCTTCAACCTTCTTGGGGTAAAACTACCCCCTGATAATCCCAAAGGTTAGCCTTGAGATCCCCCAGGTTACTGGACAACTAAGTTCTTAGTAGTAGAGTAGGTAACCTTTAACCTTTTTGGGTTCATATATTCCCCTTATAATCCCAAAGGTTAACCTTTAAAACCCCTAGGTACTGGACAACTAAGTTACTGAAGCTGACTGCAGGTTATTTTGGCCTGGACCCGGCTGTCGACCGAGCGGACCCGCTGGGCCATGGCATGAGCTAATAAATGGCTTTTAGGGTTTAGGGTTTAGGGTTTAGGGTTTAGGGTTTAGGGTTTAGGGCATCGGGTTTTGACAGCACTCTCCCCTTGACTTGCAATCGCAGAAGTCCTGGAAGCGCAAGGGAGCGCACATCATCCACATCACTTGGGATGGTACCCCTCATCCTAACAGTCCTTAATAGGGATTAAAATAGGGGGTACTATAATCCCTATTAAGGAGCTGTTAGTATAAAGCGGGAACATTCCAAGAGATCATCGATGTGAGTGTAACAAGCCGAGCAGAAGCCTGGTGACTTCAGCTAGCTTTTCCTGGCCACCTGCTCTTAGTCTTATAGCGGTACTACTCATATATATATATATGATATATATATATATATATATACTCCTTCTTATTTGTTTTTTTGTTTTAATTCATGCACTTTTTTATGTGATTTCACTTCTTTTTATATACACAAAAATAGGAACAATAAGAAGGAGAGAAGTAACCATAACAAAATATAGCAACACATAAATAAGCAACATATACATATATATGGTCTCGGGCTGCCACCCCCCCCCCCCCCCCACCGCCCATGGTATCCCCCCCCCCCCCCCCCCCTCCCTTGGATCCCAACCCCCACGCCCCCTCTCTGGTGTGGGTGTGGTTGCGGGGTCGCACCCCCCCCCCCCTGTGGTGTGGGTGTGGTTGCGGAGTTAGGGGTTAGTGTTTAAGGTTTAGGGTTTAGGGTTCGGTGTTTAGGGAATAAGGTTTAGGCCGTGGTGTGATAGGGGTTGAGGGCTTAAGAGACCGGCCGCCAGTGCTACCCCTGCGCCCCCCCCCCGTGGTGTGGGTGTGGTTGGGGGTTAGGGTTTAAGGTTTAGCCCGCCCTGCCTGTGCTGTGAATGGAGGATTTGGCGTTTGGGGTTGAAAAATTTACGGTTTAGGTTAAAGGTTTGAGGTTTCAGTGTTTTTTCAGGTTTAGGGGAGATGTTTGGGGTTTGGGGAGGGGGTACCATGCTGGGTGGCGGTTCTGTGGGGGCGGGGGGGGAGCCCGAGACCATATATAAATACATCTATAAATATATATATATATATATATATATATACGTATATATATATATATATGTCTATATACATTGCGCAGGAGGAGTTCGACCCGCTGCGGCCCCAAGCAGCCACGCAGCGCGGAGCGCGAAGGGCGCAGCCCCCAAGTTGTCGCGGCCGTGAGTTCGAGCATGGCCACCGGCAGCTTGGGGAGAAATTCTTTCGGGTTTAGGGTTTAGGGTTTAGGGGTTAGGGGTTAGGGTTAGGGTTTAGGGTTTAGCCCTCCGGCAGCTTGGGGAGAAATTCTATATGGGGGTTTTACCTTGCTGGGGTTTAGGGTTAGGGTTTAGGGTTTAGGGCACGACAGCTTGGAGAAACTCTACATTACTCTACGGGGGTTTGCCGTAGAAAGGGTGCCTTTTTGGGGGGTCCCTTTGGCTTCTGTTCTATTTTTAAAAGGGGTACCCCTATCTTGGGAAATACCCATACTGTTTTATTCGTATGTTTTCCCGTCATTAGATTCATGCATCTGTAGTACTTTACTGGTAGATTGCTATATTCTTTTAGTGCTGTAGTGTTGTGTTTTCTTGTCGTAGTATCTCAGTATATTGTTATTTATAGATTATATTACTATACTACGATATTTGTATAGCAATATAATATCGTATTGTATCATGTAGCTCCCCGCAACGTGCTGTGTGAAGGTCTGCAGCAGTATCTTACCCTGCCTTTCAAGCGACTAAAGGAGGGACCCTTATAAGGGACCTTGGGGGTAATTTAGGGGCTACACAGGCACAAGGGTTAAAAAGGAGTTATACAGGGGAAGAAGACTACAGGTCCCTTTTGTAGTGGTCCCTCCTTCTACCCTAAACCCGAAACCCTAAACCCTAAGCCCTAAACCCAAAACGTCTGACACATTCTGAGCCGTGGACCCGAGGCTTCCGCCTCGTCAACGGATAGGACAGACCCGATGGTGCCCTTGCAGCAAGTCCTGTGTAGGGTGTAGTGTTGAGGGTTTTAGGGTTTAAGGGTTAGGGTTTAAGGGTTTATGGTTTTGGGTTTAGGGTTTAATTAAGGTTTAGGGTAGCTTTTTCCCCAGCCAGCGCGAGATGAGCAGCCAGAGCATAGGATGGGTAAAGGCCTCCATGCCACGTGCAACGAAGATGAAAACAAGTCCTTGCTGATGCCCCTAGTTTACAATCCCAAAGGTTCACCTTTAATTCCCTCAGGTTACTGGACAACTAAGTGCCGATCAGGCCAGATAACAGGGTGGTTGGGAGGATTATGGAGGCTCACCCTTCAACAGGATGGTCCATGGACATCCCCTAAACCCTAAACCCTAAATCCAGCTATGAGGCTGAATCCCTGTCACCGAATTTCGAGAACTCGGGAACCGGATGGTAGTTGAACGCTTAGAGACGTCAGGAATCCTGTTGCCGCTTTGCTTTTGGTAGGGTTTAGGATGGTTGAGGGTTTGTGGTTGGGGGTTTAGGGTTTAGGGCTGCCTTGCAGTGCCTGGCAAAAGCCGAGGCTACACTTGGTGTCCAGGTTATTGCGACACCACACTGGCTGGTGTAACTTCGAGGTGGACTACCGGGTCTACGGCCCTGGAGTAACGCGCAGGCAAGTGCAGAGGTGGGAAAGCAGACATGGCCCCATGTCTGAAAATTTAAATGAAAGTGCACCTGCAGGCTGATCCCTTTCAGACTTGGGGGGTTTGCGATACTCAGGGTACCCAATAGTGGGGGTATATTAGGGGTCCCTGATTATCGTAAACCCCCATTCTGGGTGTTGAGCTGCCCGTGCTTGCCAGATCTTTCCCACAGCTACCCTAAACCCTAAACCCTAAACCCTAAACCCTAAACCCTAAACCCTAAACCCTAAACCAAGGAGATGTGGCCACAGTGCGTGCGCGGCGAAGAGAGGTCCGCGAAGCCATCATCGAAGAGCGCCGCGCGGAGAAGCTCCGCGCCAAAGAGGCTCAGCAACTCGAGGAGCTCCGAAATTCGTTCTAGGGTTTAGGGTTTAGGGTTTAGGGTTTAGGGTTTAGGGTTTAGGGTTTAGGGTTTAAGGTTCAAGTATGGGAGCTCCGAAATTGGGGGGGGGGGGGGTACCCTTCTTGGGTCCTTATGATAAGGGAGTCCTACTATTTGGGGGGCAAGATGGTGGTTTCCGAAATTAGGGGGTACCTGCTTGGGGTCCTTCTTCTCAGGGAATCCCACTTTTTTGGGGGTCTGTTTTTAAGGGGTCCCCTAGAACTTTGCAAACCCCTTGAGGATCTCCGAGCCCGGGAGAAGCGCCAATGCAGCTGTGAAGCCAGACAGCCGCGAGCACGGCACAAGTCATGGCGCAACGAGCACTTCCTCATGGGCTCCTTTACGCTGCATGGGCAGGATCACGATTGTGACCCTTACTTATCCAACAGCTGAACTTTAAACTTTTTTGGTTCCCTTACTTAGTAGAAGATACTAAAGTTTAACCTTCCCTTCCCCTTGGTGATTGCATTCAGTAGGAATCCTAAAGCTTCACCTTGTTTTCCCTAAACCCTAAACCCTAAACCCTAAACCCTAAACCCTAAACCCTAAACCCTAGAAAGGACCAAACCATGGCCGCACAGCTTGGCTTGGATGACGAGACCTATCGTCAGCTCAAGTCGCTCGAGGGGCGGGAGATTCGCCCCGAAGACTACGACCTCCTCGGAAGGCTTGATGAGAACGTCAAGCGCGAAACGCTGGAGGGCAAGCACCTGAAGGTGTTTCCGACGGAAGTCTACGAGTCGGGTGCCGAGGACCCGGCATCCTGCGGCATCTGCCTGGAAGCTTAGTAGTAGAGTAGGTAACCTTTAACCTTTTTGGGTTCATATATTCCCCTTATAATCCCAAAGGTTAACCTTTAAAACCCCTAGGTACTGGACAACTAAGGAAGAGTTTGAGACCGGAGAAGTCCTTCGCTCACTGCTTCCTTGCGGCCACCGATTTCACAAGACCTGCATCGACCGCTGGCTGACAGAGACGACGCTTGGCGCAAGGTGTGAAGCAAGAAATGTTTAGAGCCGGATGCAAGCCACCCTAAACCCTAAACCCTAAACCCTAAACCCTGCCAAGCAGTGGCAAAAAAAAACTAAGCCCCTCCTACCCCCTGACCTATTCTCCATGGCTTGCTCTCCCCGGCTCCTCCCTGTGCGTTGCCACTCCCTGAGTTCCTAAAGAAGCTTCAGCCTACTTTTCGGTTTAGGGTTTAGGGTTTAGGGTTTAGGGCTTAGGGTTTAGGGTTTAGGGTTATCAGAAACCTCTTTCATAAAATGCGTAGGCAACCTGCCAAAAAACACGAGTCTTGAGTTCTTAAGGCCGTAGAAGACTGAGGAAGTCAATCTCTCTCAAAAAAGGTCTTGAGTTCTTAAGGTTTTGTCTTATAGCAAGTTATATACATATATATACATATATATATATGTATACATATGTACAAACTTATTTATTGTTTTTATTTGATATGTATTCTATGTAATGTGTCTATATATATATATATTTAGCTACCTGTGCTGGGGTCCCATCCGTCCGAACCGGTGCAGTAAAGGGTGAGCTTGCCAAAATCTAGGGCACTTAGGCTACGCATTTCCAACGGTCAGGGTTCAGGGGGCCCAAATCGTGGTCTTGTAAGCAAGAATTGAACCAAGTCACCCCTCTTGGAGGTTCATGGGTAGTTATAAGTAGGGTTAGAAGTACCCTAAATAGGGTTATAACCAGTTATACCTATAGTTTCCCTACGTATAACCCTAGTTATAACTGCCCATGAAACTTCAGGTAACCCTAAACCCTAAGAAGCCCAAAATGAACCAAAAAGTCGAGGGATTGGCCAATCCCTAAACCCTAAACCCTAAACCCTAAACCCTAAACCCCTGGTTCCGAGATCGGCCCTCTGCCCTGTGGACAAGTTCAATGTCATCGAGTACCAGACGTCCCTTGAACGAAGAGGTTGTTTAGGGTTTAGGGTTTAGGGTTTAGGGTTTAGGGTTTAGGGTTTAGGGTTTAGGGTTTAGGGTTTAGGGTTTAGGGTGTCGGGTCTAGCGTTTAGGGTTTAGGGTCTTTGTGGTACTTTACTGTAACTTTAGATCCTTACCTTTTTGGGGTTTATTGGGTTTCTTATTAAGGCAGCTAAAAGTTTAGTTTATAGCTACCCTCCTGATTGCAGCCAAGGGGTGTTTGGGGTTTTGAGGGTTTATAGGGCTTTAGGAACGGTTTAAGGTGTTTAGGGTTTATAGGGTTTAGGGTGTTTCAGGTTTTGGGAACGGTCTAGGGTGTTCAGGGTTTGTAGAGTTTAAGGTGTTTAGGGTTTATCGGGTTTAGGAACGGTTAGGGTGTTCAGGGTTTATAGGGTTTCAGGTGTTTAGGGTTTTTAGGTTTCCTTATACTAACAGTCCTTCAAAAGGGAGTATAGTCTGTTTAAGGACTGTTTGTATAAAGGGTGACATCCCAGGCCACTTTTGCGAAAAGTGACTTTTCTCGTGTAGTCCCGCGCGCGCGCGCGCCGTGTTTTCGAGAAGCCACTTGCGCTTTCTCAACAAAGCCACGACTTGCGAAAAGTCACTGTTCTCGCGGCGTCGTGCGCGCAGCGCTTCGCAAAGCCTCAACTTTTGTCGAAGGGCCACTTTTCTCGAAAAGCCGCCTTTTGCGAAAAAGCAAAAGTTGTCTCGTTCCTTTTCCCGCAAACGTGGAAGACGCACCGTGTGACATCTTAGTGGGGCTTGGGATTTAGGGCTGTCAACCCGTGGCCTGTCGACCCAGAACTGTGCCAACCAAAGCAAACCCCCAACAGTGCAAGCCCCACTTTCCGAGACCCAGAACCGCGGACATTGTGACATTTCCCAAGATAGGGGGTTCCCGTTCATGTCATCCCAAATTTCGGAGAATCCTCATGTTGGGATTTTGGCAGGAATCCCCCGAAAAAAGAATTCCAAGACGGATCAAGACGGTGATTTTCCTTTCTCCCTGTCCCTGAACCCTAAACCCTAAACCTAGGGTTTAGGTTTAGGGTTCAGGGTTAGAGTGGAGTTTTCCCAATATGGCTTGTAGTAACATTGTAGTAGTGTTTCCAAACTCCCCCGTTTCCATGATGTCAAGACGTGGGCAGGCGTGGCACGAACAGCAAAGGTGTTTTTTTTGTTTGGGTTTAGAAATCATGGTGCGGTTAGGGTTTAGGGTTTAGGGTTTAGGGTTTAGGATGTTTGTTGCTGCTGCATGCGCCCCATAAGGAGTCAAATAGCTGCAACCTGTGCTGAGTGGGACGCAGCCGACTGAGCCGCAGATTTCAGGCTGGCTGGCTGTACCGGTTGCACATGCAACCGTGTTGTAAAGTCACGCTTTTCTGAGGGGCCCTTAAATTCCCGTTGTGTATCTAGATGACCATGTAGATCCGCATTCCTGGAGCCTGGCTGCGTCATCAGAAGCTGAGCCATCTGCCTCACCACCTGCGGAAGAACATGGTCGGATGCATTCGAACCCTAAACCAAAAAACTGAAACCCTAAACCAGCAGGGGCCCTGCTTTTTGCATGATCCGGGACGTGGTGATGCTGGTGAGCTCGCCCGACAAGGCTGCCAGTGCAGAGTACAGGTTTTCAGGTTTAATTCCCTTTCATCCTGTTGGTGGGCTTCCAAAGAGGTAGACTTCCAAAGAGGTAGGGTTTAGGGTGTAGGGTGTAGGGTTTAGGGTTTAGGGTTTAGGGTTTAGGGTAGACTTCCAGGTGGCTCCAAGGCCTGAATTCGGATGCGTGGGCGTGCTTGAGAGCATGCCGGCGGCAACCATGCTGCCTTCAGTTTCGAGTCTTGTCTCAGCTTAGCCACTTAGCCTCAGTGTACTGACTCCTATGTCTTGGCATTCTACATCACAGCATCGCCAAAGTGATGAAAACCGAACTTGGTTGCAGTACACTGCTCAAACGCCACTTGACTTTGCAAAGAGAAGTGCAAGGAGAGGCTCGAGAGTGCTGCTGGATGGGAGAAAGGACGCACAGAGAGGGCCCTTTGTGACTTCAACCCGCCGAGAAGTAGGCAAATGGCCCATCAAGTTGTCGAGCAAACCCTAAACCCTAAACCCTAAACCCTAAACCCTAAACCCTAAACCCTAAACCCTAAACCCTAAACCCTAAACCCTAAACCCTAAACCCTAAACCCTAAACCCTAAGCAAGTGTGCGTGTGTGTGGTTGAGCAGCTTGGAAGCCGTGGCCTTGAGGCTCCGCACTACTACACCCACATCCCGAAAACGTACCACCTCTACAAACAAGTCGGTTTAGGGTTTAGGGTTTAGGGTTTAGGGTTTAGGGTTGAGGGTTGAGGGTTGAGGGTTTAGGGTTTAGGGTTTAGGGTTTAGGGTTTAGGGTTTAGGGTTTAGGGTTCAGGGTTCAGGGTTCAGGGTTTAGGGTTTAGGGCGCACGGTGTGGCAGCAGAGGAGGCAACCTGATAGGTCGCAGCTAGCAGTAGTACCACTCCTGCACTGAACAGTTCGTGCACGTGACATCTGCCGGCGATGGCAACTTTTTGGAAGACATGATGGCGCTCTCCAGACGACTGTGCGCGAAGGCCGCGAAAACTTGCACCTTTGTCACGGAGTCATAAGGCTGGCTTGAAAAAGACATGTCATGGCCTTCTTGGCACCCCTACCCCCATAGAGATGCATCACACTAGGGACCCAAGAAGTGACCCCAGTAGAGAACCCCCCCAAAAAAAATGAAATAAATAATAGTGATAGTAATAATAGTAACAATAATTATAGTACTAATAAAAAAATATTAATAGCAATAATAATATTAATAATAATAATAATAACAATAACAATAACAATAATAATGATAATAATAATAATAACAATAAATCGAGTGTCTGGGCCAGGTGCAAAGTCTCCCTGCGAGAGATGTTAACGAGGCACGCAGCTCCGGCCTTAGTACTTGCTCATCATGGGGGTCCATCAAGCGGCGCAGGCATGGGCCAAGGACTTCATCCGGTACAAGGCGCTCGGGTTTAGGGTTTAGGGTTAGGATTTAGGGTTTAGGGTTTAGGGTTTAGGGTTTAGGGTTGGCTCAAGCCGTTATGGTTCCGACCCAAATTGGGCAAGCCCTTGCATTGAATTCACACTGTGGCTTGGAAAGTGCTGCCATGGATGGCTCGGTTGACAAAACTGTTGTCGTGTTTGGGTTTCGCAGAGCGCAATGCAAAGAAGCTGGGCAGGGACTCTGCCATTCGATTCATCAAGATGGCACGTGTTGCTCTCTTGCAGATGGATGACCAGCCCCCTCGAAAGAGCAGGCAGATGATCCACCTGGACTTGTGTTTGCCAGTAGCCCACGCTAGCCCTGGTCGACATGCGGAGTGCCAGACCTGCGAGGAGGTCTTGACGCGAACCCAGTTTGAGGCTTTCATGAAATCTACAAGTGACAACTTCATGTCAACACTGGAGAATATGCAAACACTCGTGGAACAAAGTGTGGCCACCATCCTCGATTTGCGTCGACAGCTTGATGAACAGGATGCTGGGGAGAAGTTGGACACTGCAAGCAGCTATCGTCCTTGTGCTGCGAGTGCTGCCGGCATGCGTCTGCAGCAGGAAGCTGCATGCCCCCACATGTTACCACTAGCTTCTTCCGAGGATAAAGCCCCACCTTCGAGTCATTTGCAACTCCTTAGGGGCCGACACGTGAAGATGAAGAAAGCATGAGAGGGCAGCTTCGGCTGGGGCAGCAACGACCCTTGTTCTACCAGTACGAAGTCACACCTGTGATTGCATCCCCTGCTTGTATAGGATCGCGGGAAGGCTCTGCTATCAGGTTGCCGGCAGCTTCCTCAGTCCGTGCTCAAAAAGGGTTTAGGGTTTAGGGTTTAGGGTTTAGGGCGCCAAGCCAAGCAGGTAGAAAGGGCGGTGACTGGCTAGACAGTCCATTGGCAGAAGGGTTATGTGATGGAAGGGGTTCCTCGGAATATCTATTCGGTTGGGGGTTTGGGGTTCAGGGTTTAGGGTTTAATTAGGGTTTAGGGTTTAAATCTCAAAACCCTCAAAGCCTCGGCTTCTGCAGGTGCAACGCCTCATGGTGCGGAAGCAGCTCAGGGGCGCAACTCCGCGGAGCGTTAAATACATTCTTAGTAGCCCAGTGGTACTTTAGGGTTTAGGGTTTAGGGTTTAGGGTTTAGGGTTTAGGGTTTAGGGTTTAGGGTTTAGGGTTTAGGGTTTAGGGTTTAGGGTGTACCCTTTTCCCTTTTTTTGGGTTCAAGGTTCTCTCAAAAAAGTACCCAACCCAAAAAAGAGTGCCCTTATTATGAGGTGGTTACTGGTACCAAGTATTCAGAGGGCGTTTAGGGCAAAAAAAGGTTTAGGGTTTAGGGTTTAGGTTTTAGGGTTTAGGGTCTAGGGTTTAGGGTTTAGGGTTTAGGGTTTAGACTTTAGGGTTTAGGGTTTAGGGTTTAGGAGTCCGGATGCAAAAAGGGTTGAGACGGTTTAGGGTTCAGGGCAACAGTCCGTGTGGATTCTAGCCAGGCGAGGAGAGCAGCAAGCCGGATGCAAAAGGGTTTAGGGTTTAGGGTTTAGGGTTTAGGGTTTAGGGTTTAGGGCACTCAGCTTATGCAGAAGTTGGCTAGGAAGTCTGGATTCCCGTTTCGGGGTATAGTCTGGGCAACTGCCCCATGTCAAGACAGCCCAGAGACTCCAATACCCCCTAACTAAGGAATTTTCCTTGAACCATATAAGGGACCCTCAAAAACTTTACGGAATCTTATACCCCCTAATTAAGGAATACTCCGGAAACCATATAAGGGACCCTCTTATACTTTAAGGAATCTTCCTGAATGAAGGGGTCTTGGAGTCCCTGGGAGTTTAGGGTTTAGGGTTTAGGGTTTAGGGTTTAGGGTTTGGGGTTTGGGGTTTAGGGTTTAGGGTTTAGGGTTTAGGGTTTCCCCCTCGACACATCCCGAGGTATTGGAAAGACTGGAGCTTGAGAAGGTCGGTTTGCTGCAGAGGCCGCGGAGTAAAGGAAGCCAGTTAGAGAAAGCCCCACGAACATCCACGCAATCTGTCCAAAGCTGCGCTTCGGCAATGGTAAACTACCATTTGCTTAAGAACCCCCGACAGCAGCATAAAAGAACAAGCATCCCTATATTGCCCTTATAAGGAGGAATATTTCGAATTTTTCTTTGGGGGGGGATTCTTGAGCAACCCTAAACCCTAAAACCTAAACTGGCCCTAAACCCTAAACCCAAACACGAAACCCGAACTCCTTACCCTAAGACTTGAAGCCTTTAAGAAGTGAAAAAGCGATTTGGGGTGTATAGAGTTTAGAGTGTTAGAAAAAGCTTGGAGCCCGCTGTAAAAAGGGTTGAGATTTGATGCGGACTTTTGTGTGTGCGAGTTGCCTGGTCGGGGTTCATGAGTAGCTAATGCTTTCCCCATGAGTGCCTTGCAGTGCGTCCAGAAGTGTCATCCGAATTCCCTAAACCCTAAACCCTAAATAGCTTAAACCCTAAACCCTAAACCCTAAACCTTTGAGGGATGGATAGAAATTATAGTTTGGTTGACTCTGGTTGGGTTTGTTGCACGTCCTACTTGAGGGTTCATGGGTAGTTACTGTATAAGTGGGGTTATAAGTACGTAGGGTAACTAGAGTTATAGCTGGTTAGAACCACATGTAGGGTACTCACAACCCTACTTCTAACTACCCATGAACCTCCAAGAACCTTCAGTGTAATGTTGTCCTTGTAAGTTACCGATGGACCGACTCCAGACTGTTGCGCATCCCTGCAGTGTGGTGCGAGCCTGCTAGGCAAGTGGCAAAAAATTCCTAAACCCTAAACCCTAAACCCTAAACCCTAAACCCTAAACCCTAAACCTAAGCCCCCAAACATCAAGCCGAAGGCCTTAAGCGTTTGAAGCTCTACTGAACCGCGCAAGTGGCGCAAATATCGGAGTGTGTACTAAATGCCCAGGATCTTTGTTTTAGGGTTTCAGGGTTTTTGGGTTCAGGGTTTAGGCTTTCAAAGGGGGTTTGCGGGTGTAGTGGACGTATGAGGTCTGCCACGTTTCAGAACCAGCTGACATGCGGAGTCTGGGTTCCAAGATAAGGTTGCAAAGGGTGCTGGGTTTTGAATGTTAGGGTTTGGGCTGTCGTACATGGGGATTCCCCAAATAGGGGTACCCTTACTAAAGATTTTATGCATGATCGTTTTGGGGGAATGAATCTTACTTATACTACCCGGGTCTGCTGTCCTGAGTCTTGGACTCCCTCACAGCTGTCCCACCTGCTGTCCTGGAGCACGTCGTGCCACTTTGTCCTTAAAATCGAACTACCCCACCCACTTGTCGGGTGGGGAAAACATGTAACGACGTTACGTTGTAAGAAGACAACGATGTAACGTCATATCGTAACACAGACGTATAGCCATAGTACTTATATCTAAAATTTCACAATCTCAGAATATTCTAATTGGTACACTAGAACAGTACAAATAGACAAGAAGATTATCGTGGGATAATACTAAAACAATAGTGTAATAAACAAGCTGACGATGACATGAGAATAGAACATGCCAATAGAACAGTGCGACAACCCTAAACCCTAAACCCTAACCCCTAACCCCTAAACCCTAAACCCTAAACCCTAAACCCTAAACCCTAAACCCTAAACCCTAAGCTTTGTTTGCTTCAGGGCCTGGCAGGGCGGCTTTGGCTTTCCCATGGAAGTTTCGGAGGACTCAACTTGCACACTGCTCTTACTGTAGGTTAGTAGGGAGTGAGGGAATGAGGTACCCTGTACAATCCCTTAAAGGGTACATATAGGGGGATATAGGGTACCTCCTTCCCTCATTCCCTACGAACCAACAGCAAGACTGTGCCACCAGTGCTCCTGTACTTGCGGCGCAGCGACTCAGGGTGGGCCGGATGCATGGGCACCAGCTTGTGCTTGCAGGAGGTGCGATCAAAGCTGCTTCGCGGCAGGAACTACGTACCAGGCCATACCAAGCTGGACATTTGCTTGTTTCCGCAGCGTGTTCTTTTTTCGGAGGGGGAGGGAGGGGGGCGGGAGGGGGGGGGGGGGGGAGGCAGCATCCTCAGGAGCTTCGAATGAACGAGGGGTAAATTCCGCAGGTTTTGAGTCAGTTCGAAATGTGGAATGTTGTTCTCGGCACAATGCTTTCGCTACGAGTCACGGGATTTGCGTGTCAACTACATTATATGATCTCAGTAGACCTGACAATTGTAGAAATATTGTACGGTATGACTACAATGATATTACTATATCACTACATTTCTACATGACTACATTCCTACAGTCTACATTACTACTACGTTACTACGTTACATGACTACATGACAACAGTACTTCAGTACTACAGTACTACATTACTACTTTTCTACATTTCACTACTGCATTCCACATGGCTACATATCTGCATGTCTACATTGCTATGCCATTATGGTATGGTATGAGAAACATATATATACATACATACATACATTGTGTTCATGTATATTAGTTGCCAAGATCTTATTTTCCTTTTTTTTTGTTATGTTGACTCCGCTTGTTGCTCGAGATCTCCCTCTCAAGGCCAGTGTTCGGTTAAGGCTTTGGGCCGATGATCATGCGGGCCCGACATGTCACATACCCAAAGAAGCTTTGGACCCGATGCCAGTTTCAAAGTGAATTAAACTTAACCACCCTGAGATGAAGGGAGCGTCTACTGCAGTTGACAGTCCTTGCTTGAAATCCACCGGAAGAAAAAGAGCAAAGGGCAAACCACAAACGACCGACCCCAAGAACACACATGAACACGGTAGGGTTTAGGGTTTAGGGTTTAGGGTTTAGGGTTTAGGGTTTAGGGTTTAGGGTCTCTTCTCCGATGCCGAAGGATCCTGCGTGGTGCTGCAGCCTAAAGAGTTACGATGTGTCATCCTCGTCTGCTGCCGCCTCAGATGTAGGGCTCAGAATCGGCCGGGTTCATAGGGTACAGTAGCTATGGTTATGACCTTTTTTTGGGGGGTACTTGAAACCCCACTTTTAAGTACCCATGAACCTTCACGTGTCCCTTCCAGGATCCGAAGAATCCAGGCCCTCTTGCATCTTAGGGGAACCCAAAGGCCATGATTTGGAAAACTTGGGGAGAACAGCGAAGCCCCAGGCTCCACAGTTAAGAAGCATTAGGGTTTAGGGTTTAGGGTTTAGGGTTTAGGGTTTAGGGTTTAGGGTTTAGGGAGGCGTAGGCCACAAACCCGCAATCCGATATGAGCAGCCCCCTTACACCCCTTACACCCCCCCCTTGCACCTCCCTCTACACCCCCCTACAACCCCCTCTACACCCCCCCTACACCCCCCCTCTGGGCGTTTTTTCCGGCAATTGGGCTCCCTGGGACACTTTCACGGGGCCATGCGAGGTGAGCCATACTGCAGCGCCTCAGGCCGCGTGTATGACCGAGTTCGCCCAGATCTTCCAAAGCACCCTTAGCTAAGGAATATGCCCTAGTTGAAATTGAGGGTTTAGGGTTTTAGGGTTTGGGGTTTAGGGTTTAGGGTTTAGGGTAATGATCCTTAGTATGCATCAGGGTGTATTCCTTAAGTAAGGGGTTTTGGAAGATCTGGGCAGGGGCCATCTTGCGTCAGGAGGACGCACTCCTTATGCTACGGTATCCAAACCCTTGGGGTCCTTATGAAGATGGTCATCTACATATGTTTACGACATTCGGGGTACCTTATTGGGCCCCAAAAAATAAGGGAATCCTGCGATTTGGGGTCTATATTTTGGGGGTCCCTTCTTTTCGTAAACCCCCCAAATTAGTCTTAGTAGTAGAGTAGGTAACCTTTAACCTTTTTGGGTTCATATATTCCCCTTAGAATCCCAAAGGTTAACCTTTAAAACCCCTAGGTACTGGACAACTAAGCCAAATTAGTACGCCGAACGCCACTCTCGCCTTCCAGGGCTCGGCGTTGGTAGCTAAGACTCAAGAGGCCAGGGCTGGCCAAGCATGGCTGGGTGAATGATTAGGGTTTAGGGTTTAGGGTTTAGGGTTTAGGGTTTAGGGTTTAGGGTTTAGGGACCATCCTCAGCCGACCTTGCCCAAGCCCGGATGCAAAAGGGTTTCGGGTTGATGTAGGCTTGCAAAGAACGATTCCCACGCTGCTGGTTCAAAAATGGGTTTAGGGTTCAGGGTTGATGTAAGCTTGCAAAGAGCGACTGAAAGAGTGAGACCATGTAGAACCGCGGCTGGAAGGCAAAGCGGAAGACGAGCCCGGCTACTTCTGTGCTGTGGACGAACGTGACCGACACCTTGCGCCCCAGGCACACAACGTGTTGTTGCATTTAGGGGCCAAGCTTCAGGCAGTGGTGTGGAGTCCTGGTGCGAAAGAAAAACGGTTTCGGGTACTTAGAGGGTCTTGGCTTCAAGGTCAAGTTGTACCTATCTAAACCCTAAACCCTAAACCCTAAACGGGCTGGGTTTTTTTTGCCCCCCGTAGGGTTTTTTTTAGACCCTTTTTCGAAGGCTGTTTCTGCGCCCTGGGCCGGCCTCCTGGTCGCCCCCCTCGTGGACAGGGTCCGAAAAAAGCCCTCCTCGCCAACCCACGGCTTTTTCTATCCCCTGCCATGCACCCAGGACGAGAAAAAGCCTCGCCCTGCCTTGATAGGGCTTTAATTCCGCCCTGCGCAGCCCGGACCCAGCCTCCCGTGCCACCTACACGTCCCGATAAAAACCCTTCTCGACCCGACGGTGGGCTTTTAACGGGCCACTCTTGACACCCCATGTCCCGAAAAAAGCCTTCTCGACCCAACTGCGGGCTTTTTTTGGATCACTGCACGAGCCCTTTGGCCGGACAGGTCTCAAAAAAAGCCCCCCACCCTTCGCCAACGGGATGCAAAGGGCCCCCTTAATGGCTTCAAACGCGCTTCGGGGGCACAGGGCCAGAATGAAGCCCCAGGGGGAGCGGAAAACATCCTATAGGCCTAGGAGGGCTTTTTTCACGCCCCGTGAAGGCTCTCTTTACGTCCTGTTTGAGCCTCAGGGCCTCTCCAGGACCTTTTGCTACTTCATACAATTGGCCCCTTCTGAGTGAGTGAGTGAGTGAAAGAAAGAAAGAAAGAACGAAAGGAAAGAAAGAAAGAATGACAGAATGAATGAAAGAAGGAATGGAAAAAACGCAGAGGGGCCTACCCGGGTCTCGGGGTTTGAGGCTTTCGGGAGTTTGTGGCGAGGGGGGGTTCAAGTCGTACGAACCCATCGTGCGAGGATTGTGTCTGCAGATGGGGGGGGGCTGCGCCCCCCCCCAACCCCCCCTGCTTTTTCCAGGCTGCCACCCATTTTAAGTGTACAGTCTTTTCAAAGACATGATGCGAGTATGTGTTTGCAAAGCCCGTTCTAAGCCGTGCAGTTCTTTCAAAAAAACCTGATGCGACCTGTGTGTTTGCAAATGGGGGGGGGGGCTGCGCCACCCCCCCCTCCCCAACCCCCCCGCTCTTTTTTAGATGCACAGAGCTTTGAAAGAACATTTTGTCTCAAAGCCATCATGCGACGTCGTGGTTGCAAACCGGGGAAGGGGTGTCCGAGTCGTGCGAACTCAGCACGCGAACATTGAGTTTACAAATGGGGGGGGGCTACAACCTCGCCCCCGCTTTTTTTAAGGCTGCCGCCCATTTTAAGCCGTACAGTCTTTTTCAAACACATGCTGCGAGGATTGTGTCTGCAAGTTGGCGGGGCTGCACTCCCCCCAGCCGCTGCAAACTCGGAAATGCTGCTCAGTATTTGCGACCTCTGGACACGCACAAATGCTGCTATTTACAGTATATGCAGCCTGTGGCAACGCAGAAATGCCGCTATTCACAGTATTTGCAGACTTTGGCAACGCAGAAATGCTGTGATAAACAGTATTTCCGCCTTTGCAAACGCAGAAATGTTTCAATTTGCAGCACTCGCAGCCGAACCAAGAACCAAGGCCGAGCCACACCTTTGCAAGGGAAACATGGCCGAGCGCTTTGCAACAAAAACCTCCGCTCATGTATGAAGTTGGGGTCGACAAGAAAAGATTTACTTCTCCCACAATTAAGGACATCCAATCTTTCAAAATTTCAAATTTCGAAATGTTTTGAAAATTTGAAAGTTTGAACTTCTCACACTTTCAAACTTGCAAAATTTCGAAAATATTTAAAGGCGAACATATGTGAAATTTTGAAAGTTTGAAATTCCAAAATTTCAAAAGTTGCTAAAATTTAAAAAGTTCGGGAATCTTCCCAGGCAATATTTTCCAACTTTCAAGATTCTAAATCTTCAAAAAAGTTTTAAAGGCGAAGATTTTTGAAATATTTAAGGTTTGAAATCCAAGTTTTCAAAATTTCAAAATCCCAAAAAAGTTTGTAAAGGCGAAGATTGTTGACAATTTGAAAGTTTGAAATTCTCAGACTTTCAAGAGTTTTGAAATTTTGAAAGTGTGAAATTGAAACTTTCAAAATTTCAAAAGTTTTTAAAAATTAAAAAGTTCGGGAAACTTACCGGACAGTTTTTTCCAGTTTTCAAGATTTCAAATTTTCAAAAATGTTTTAAAGGCGAAAATTTTTGAAATTTTGAAAGTTTGAATATCCAATCTTTCCCTGTTTCAACATTTGAAGAAAGTTTTTAAGGCGAAAATCTTTTAAAATTTGAAAGTTAGAAATTCTCACACTTTCAAACTTTCAAAATTTCAAAAACATTTCAAAAGGCGAACATTTTCGTATGGAGGGAAGGCCCGGGCTCGTAATTTAGTATTGGGGGAAGCCCGGGCTCGTGATTTTGTATTGGGAGGAGGCCCGGGCTCGTAATTTTTTGTTGGGGGGAGGCCCGGGCTCGTAATTTAGTATTGGGGGCAGGCCCGGGCTCGTAACTTCGGGCTCGTAATTTAGCATTGGTGGGAGCCTCGCGCTCGTAACTTAGTATCGGGAGGCGGCCCGGGCTCGTAATGAAGTATTGGGGGGAGGCCCTTGCTCGTAATAGTATTGGGAGGAGGATTCGAATAGTTTGAATGGTTTGGGGGCCCGGCCTGGGGCCTTTAGAGGCCCTCCTATTTCTTGGGATTCTTGGGGCTGCTTGAGAATTTTTTTGGGCTGCAGTGCGAAGCAACGACCTGGAGGTTTTCCTATCCCTTAGGATTTGTTGGGCTGCGGTGGGAAGCAAAGGCCAAGAGGCCATCCTATCGCTTAGGACTTTTGGGTTGCGGTGGGAAGCAAAGGTTCAGAGGCCCTCCTATTCCTTGGGATTTTTGGGACTGCGATGGGAAACAAAGGCCCAGAGGCCCTCCTATCCCTTGGGATTTTTTGGGGCTGCGGTGGGAAGCAAAGGGCAAGAGGCCATCCTATCGCTTAGGACTTTTTGGGCTGCGGTGGGAAGCAAAGGCCCGGAGGCGACTAGCCGACAAAACAATCCTAAGCCACAGTAATAGCATTTTTCATGAAAGTGAGTTCTTGCAATTTCGGAAAACAACGGCGGGGAGTCGTCTTGAAGCCGGACAACTCATTTTTGGACAGGCTCGCCTCGCTGCCAGCTTTTGCGGGAAGCCGCTTCGGACCAAAAAATAGGCTTTTTCATAGATTCCCAAAAGTCTGCAATCACGCTGACTCTGTACTTTTTTCGCTTAGAATCAGCAAAAACAGCAAGTTTGCTCAAAAAAATCGGGGTGTAAAAAAGCCCTGCCCTCTCATAGGGGGTTTAGGTTTCGGAGGCGTGCGACCGGGCAACAGCCAGATTATTGAGTCCCCGCCGCTTCTTTTAAGCCGTACCAAGCTTGCTTCAAAGCCCAAGAAACTAGTTGAAAAAAAGAAAAAAACATCGTGTGAGCAATGTGTTTGCAAATGGGGGGGGGCTGCGCCCCCCCCAACCCCCGCGCTTTTTTTAGCCGCGCAGAGCGTGCCTCAAAGCCCAAGAAACTTGTTGACGCCCATCGTGTGAGCAGGGTGTTTGCAAGTGGGGCGGGGGGGGGGTGCGCCCCCCAACCCCTCCCCGTTCTTTTAAGCCAAGAAACTAGTTGAAAAAACATCGCGTGAGCATTGTGTTTGCAAATGGGGGGGAGCTGCCCCCCCCCCCCCCCCCCCCCCCCCCGCTTTGTTTAAAGCCGTGCAGAGCGTTCTTCAAAGCCCAATAAACCTTGTTGACACCCATCATGTAGCAGGGTTGTTTGCAAATGGGGGGGGGCGCTGCGCCCCCCCAACCACCCCCCCACGCTTTCTAAGCAGTGGCAAAAGCGGGCGAACTGTTTTGAAGCCGTGCAAAGCGTGCTTCAAAGCCTGTTGAAGCCCTCACATTGCGTTTGGCAAATGGGGGGGGGTGGGGGCTGGGGGCCGCCCACCCCCCGCATCTTGTTTGTACGCCGTGCAGAGCGTGCTTCAAAGACGCCCAGAAACTTGTTGACACCCATCCTGTGAGCAAGGTGTTTTGCAAGTGGGGGGGGGGCCATAACCCCCCCTGCTTCTTTTCAGCCGTACCCAGCGTGCTTCAAAGCCCAAGAACAGTTGAGAGAAAAAAAAAAAAAACATCGTGTGAGCATTGTGTGGGGCTGCGCCCCCCCCCCCCCCCAATCCCCCCGCTTTTTTTAGGGCCGTGCCGAGTGCGCTTCAAAGCCCAAGAAACTTGTTGACGCGCCCATATTGAGCAGGGTGTTTTGCAGTGGGGGGGGGCGTTGCTGCGCCCCCCCCAACCCCCCCCGCTTCTTTTAGGCCGTACCAAGCGTGCTTCAAAGCCCAAGAAACTAGTTGAGAAAAAAAAACATCGTGTGAGCATTGCGTTTGCCGGGGGGGGCTGCGCCCCCCCCAACCCCCGCGCTTTTTTTTTGCCGTGCAGAGCGTGCTTCAGAGCCCAAGAAACTTGTTGACACCCATCATGTGAGCAGGGTGTTTGCAAGTGGGGGGGGGCTGCGGCCCCTGACGACAGCCAGACTATTGCATCATTTCTGGCGCAAGACCGTGATGTCTAGGGGGTTTAGGTTTCGGAGGCGTGCGACCGGGCAACAGCCAGATTATTGGCAAGACCATGATGTCTAGGGTGTAGGTTTAGGGTTGGGAAGGATGCTCACGGGAGCTGCGAGTAGGTGAGGTCAGAACGCAGGGTCATGAGCAAGGACCTGACGACAGCCAGACTATTGCATCATTTCTGACGCAAGACCGTGATGTCTCGGGGTTTAGGGTTCAAGGCATGCGACCGGGCAACAGCCAGATTATTGCGTCATTGCTGAGGCAAGACCATGATGTCTAGGGTTTAGGCTTATTAGGGTTTGGGAAGCATGCTCACGGGAGCTGCGAGTAGGTGAGCTCAGAACGCAGAGTCATGAGCAAGGACCTGACGACAGCCAGACTATGGCATCGTTTCTGACACAAGACCGTGATGTCTAGGGGGTTTAGGGTCATTATTGAGGCAAGACCATGATGTCTAGGGTTTAGGTTTAGGGTTGGGAAGGATGCTCACGGGAGCTGCGAGTAGGTGAGGTCAGAACGCAGGGTCATGAGCAAGGACCTGACGACAGCCAGACTATTGCATCATTTCTGACGCAAGACCGTGATGTCTAGGGGTTTAGGGTTCGGAAGGCATGCGACCGGGCAACAGCCAGATTACTGCGTCATTGCTGAGGCAAGACCATGATGTCTAGGGTTTAGGCTTATTAGGGTTTGGGAAGCATGCGCACGGGAGCTGCGAGTAGGTGAGCTCAGAACGCAGAGTCATGAGCAAGGACCTGACGACAGCCAGACTATGGCATCGTTTCTGACACAAGACCGTGATGTCTAGGGGGTTTAGGGTTCGGAAGGCATGCCAGATTATTGCGTCATTATTGAGGCAAGACCATGATGTCTAGGGTTTAGGTTTAGGTTTGGGAAGCATGCTCACGGGAGCTGCGAGTAGGTGAGGTCAGAACGCAGAGTCATGAGCAAGGACCTGACGACAGCCAGACTATTGCATCATTTCTGGCGCAAGACCGTGATGTCTAGGGGTTTAGGTTTCGGAGGCGTGCGACCGGGCAACAGCCAGATTATTGAGTCCCCGCCGCTTCTTCTAAGCCGTACCAAGCTTGCTTCAAAGCCCAAAAAACTAGTTGAGAAAAAAAAAAAAAAAACATCGTGTGAGCAATGTGTTTGCAAGTGGGGGGGGGGGGCTGCACCCCCCCCCAACCCCCGCGCTTTTTTTTTTGGCCGCGCAGAGCGTGCCTCAAAGCCCAAGAAACTTGTTGACGCCCATCGTGTGAGCAGGGTGTTTGCAAGTGGGGCGGGGGGGGGGGGCTGCGCCCCCCAACCCCTCCCCGTTCTTTTAAGCCGTGCCAAGCGTGCTTCAAAGCCCAAGAAACTAGTTGAAAAAACATCGTGTGAGCATTGTGTTTGCACCCCAACCCCCCCGCTTTTGTTTAAAGCCGTGCAGAGCGTGCTTCAAAGCCCAAGAAACTTGTTGACACCCATCATGTGAGCAGGGTGTTTGCAAATGGGGGGGCACTGCGCCCCCCCCAACCCCCCCCGCTTTCTAAGCAGTGCAAAGCGTGCGAAGCTGTTTTAAGCCGTGCAAAGCGTGCTTCAAAGCCTGTTGAAGCCCATCACATTGCGTTTGCAAATGGGGTGAGGGGGGGGGCTGGGGCTGCGCCCCCCCCAACCCTCCCGCTTTTTTTCAAGCCGTGCAGAGCGCGCTTCAAAGCCCAAGAACTTGTTGACACCCATCATGTGAGCGTATGAATAATATGAAAACATAGAGGGAATGCAGCTTTTTACAAGGAAAAGCAAGAAAACACACCATAAAGATAGTTAATATTACGAAACGTAGTATGAATCCCATGAAAATATGGACGGAATGTAGCTTTTTCCTACGAAAAACCAAGAAAGCGAATCACAAAAGAAGCATTAATAAGAAATCTGACGAAAAGTAGTATGAATCCGATGAAAATATAGAGGGAATGATAGAAACCAAGAAACGAACCAAATAGGGTTTCCCTAGGAAAAAGAAGGAAAAGCAAGGTACGCTATTACGTTTGACGAAATCCGTCCAAAATGTAAGCAGAATAGGGTTTCCTTAGGAAAAACCAACGAAAACCTCAAGGAAATGACACCCTAGGAAAAACCAAGGAATACCTAAGGGAAATGACAGGAAATCCGTTTAAGATCTAAAAGAAATACGGTTTTCCCTATGGAAAACCAACGAAAACCTAAGGGAAATGACAGAAAATCCGTCCAAAATGTAAGGAAAGTAGGTTTGTTCCTAGAGAAAACCAAGAAAATCGATAAAAAAAAGACCCCCCAAAACAAAAGACCCCAAAGCGCCCTAAGCCCGAAACGTAACGGTAGAGGTCTCTCCATGGACCCTAAACCTGGCCATAACACCGAAACTCAACCTGTAAGCCTTAAGCCTAAGCACAGCTATGAGACCCAGCCTGGCCTCATCCCCAAATGACTCCAATCCCCCTGAAGAAGCCGACCCCCAAGCTGGGAAACGCCCCTAAACATGTGCAGCACTAAACTCAGCCCGGGCGCGAAAAAAGCCCCAGACCCAGCCCAGGGCAGTCCGGACAGGGTGCGAAAAAAACCCAAATCCTGAACAGGGTGCCAAGGGAGCCAATTCGGGGTGTAAAAAAAGCCCTGGTTTGCAAATGGGGGGGGGGGCTGCGCCACCCCCCCCTCCCCAACCCCCCCGCTCTTTTTTAGATGCACAGAGCTTTGAAAGAACATTTTGTCTCAAAGCCATCATGCGACGTCGTGGTTGCAAACCGGGGAAGGGGTGTCCGAGTCGTGCGAACTCAGCACGCGAACATTGAGTTTACAAATGGGGGGGGGCTACAACCTCGCCCCCGCTTTTTTTAAGGCTGCCGCCCATTTTAAGCCGTACAGTCTTTTTCAAACACATGCTGCGAGGATTGTGTCTGCAAGTTGGCGGGGCTGCACTCCCCCCAGCCGCTGCAAACTCGGAAATGCTGCTCAGTATTTGCGACCTCTGGACACGCACAAATGCTGCTATTTACAGTATATGCAGCCTGTGGCAACGCAGAAATGCCGCTATTCACAGTATTTGCAGACTTTGGCAACGCAGAAATGCTGTGATAAACAGTATTTCCGCCTTTGCAAACGCAGAAATGTTTCAATTTGCAGCACTCGCAGCCGAACCAAGAACCAAGGCCGAGCCACACCTTTGCAAGGGAAACATGGCCGAGCGCTTTGCAACAAAAACCTCCGCTCATGTATGAAGTTGGGGTCGACAAGAAAAGATTTACTTCTCCCACAATTAAGGACATCCAATCTTTCAAAATTTCAAATTTCGAAATGTTTTGAAAATTTGAAAGTTTGAACTTCTCACACTTTCAAACTTGCAAAATTTCGAAAATATTTAAAGGCGAACATATGTGAAATGTTGAAAGTTTGAAATTCCAAAATTTCAAAAGTTGCTAAAATTTAAAAAGTTCGGGAATCTTCCCAGGCAATATTTTCCAACTTTCAAGATTCTAAATCTTCAAAAAAGTTTTAAAGGCGAAGATTTTTGAAATATTTAAGGTTTGAAATCCAAGTTTTCAAAATTTCAAAATCCCAAAAAAGTTTGTAAAGGCGAAGATTGTTGACAATTTGAAAGTTTGAAATTCTCAGACTTTCAAGAGTTTTGAAATTTTGAAAGTGTGAAATTGAAACTTTCAAAATTTCAAAAGTTTTTAAAAATTAAAAAGTTCGGGAAACTTACCGGACAGTTTTTTCCAGTTTTCAAGATTTCAAATTTTCAAAAATGTTTTAAAGGCGAAAATTTTTGAAATTTTGAAAGTTTGAATATCCAATCTTTCCCTGTTTCAACATTTGAAGAAAGTTTTTAAGGCGAAAATCTTTTAAAATTTGAAAGTTAGAAATTCTCACACTTTCAAACTTTCAAAATTTCAAAAACATTTCAAAAGGCGAACATTTTCGTATGGAGGGAAGGCCCGGGCTCGTAATTTAGTATTGGGGGAAGCCCGGGCTCGTGATTTTGTATTGGGAGGAGGCCCGGGCTCGTAATTTTTTGTTGGGGGGAGGCCCGGGCTCGTAATTTAGTATTGGGGGCAGGCCCGGGCTCGTAACTTCGGGCTCGTAATTTAGCATTGGTGGGAGCCTCGCGCTCGTAACTTAGTATCGGGAGGCGGCCCGGGCTCGTAATGAAGTATTGGGGGGAGGCCCTTGCTCGTAATAGTATTGGGAGGAGGATTCGAATAGTTTGAATGGTTTGGGGGCCCGGCCTGGGGCCTTTAGAGGCCCTCCTATTTCTTGGGATTCTTGGGGCTGCTTGAGAATTTTTTTGGGCTGCAGTGCGAAGCAACGACCTGGAGGTTTTCCTATCCCTTAGGATTTGTTGGGCTGCGGTGGGAAGCAAAGGCCAAGAGGCCATCCTATCGCTTAGGACTTTTGGGTTGCGGTGGGAAGCAAAGGTTCAGAGGCCCTCCTATTCCTTGGGATTTTTGGGACTGCGATGGGAAACAAAGGCCCAGAGGCCCTCCTATCCCTTGGGATTTTTTGGGGCTGCGGTGGGAAGCAAAGGGCAAGAGGCCATCCTATCGCTTAGGACTTTTTGGGCTGCGGTGGGAAGCAAAGGCCCGGAGGCGACTAGCCGACAAAACAATCCTAAGCCACAGTAATAGCATTTTTCATGAAAGTGAGTTCTTGCAATTTCGGAAAACAACGGCGGGGAGTCGTCTTGAAGCCGGACAACTCATTTTTGGACAGGCTCGCCTCGCTGCCAGCTTTTGCGGGAAGCCGCTTCGGACCAAAAAATAGGCTTTTTCATAGATTCCCAAAAGTCTGCAATCACGCTGACTCTGTACTTTTTTCGCTTAGAATCAGCAAAAACAGCAAGTTTGCTCAAAAAAATCGGGGTGTAAAAAAGCCCTGCCCTCTCATAGGGGGTTTAGGTTTCGGAGGCGTGCGACCGGGCAACAGCCAGATTATTGAGTCCCCGCCGCTTCTTTTAAGCCGTACCAAGCTTGCTTCAAAGCCCAAGAAACTAGTTGAAAAAAAGAAAAAAACATCGTGTGAGCAATGTGTTTGCAAATGGGGGGGGGCTGCGCCCCCCCCAACCCCCGCGCTTTTTTTAGCCGCGCAGAGCGTGCCTCAAAGCCCAAGAAACTTGTTGACGCCCATCGTGTGAGCAGGGTGTTTGCAAGTGGGGCGGGGGGGGGGTGCGCCCCCCAACCCCTCCCCGTTCTTTTAAGCCAAGAAACTAGTTGAAAAAACATCGCGTGAGCATTGTGTTTGCAAATGGGGGGGAGCTGCCCCCCCCCCCCCCCCCCCCCGCTTTTGTTTAAAGCCGTGCAGAGCGTGCTTCAAAGCCCAAGAAACTTGTTGACACCCATCATGTGAGCAGGGTGTTTGCAAATGGGGGGGGCGCTGCGCCCCCCCCAACCCCCCCCGCTTTCTAAGCAGTGCAAAGCGTGCGAAGCTGTTTGAAGCCGTGCAAAGCGTGCTTCAAAGCCTGTTGAAGCCCATCACATTGCGTTTGCAAATGGGGGGGGGGGGGCTGGGGCCGCCAACCCCCCGCATCTTGTTTTTAAGCCGTGCAGAGCGTGCTTCAAAGCCCAAGAAACTTGTTGACACCCATCATGTGAGCAGGGTGTTTGCAAGTGGGGGGGGGCCAACCCCCCCCGCTTCTTTTAAGCCGTACCAAGCGTGCTTCAAAGCCCAAGAAACTAGTTGAGAGAAAAAAAAAAACATCGTGTGAGCATTGTGTGGGGCTGCGCCCCCCCCCCCCCCAATCCCCCCGCTTTTTTAGCCGTGCAGAGTGCGCTTCAAAGCCCAAGAAACTTGTTGACGCCCATCATGTGAGCAGGGTGTTTGCAAGTGGGGGGGGGCTGCGCCCCCCCCCAACCCCCCCCGCTTCTTTTAGGCCGTACCAAGCGTGCTTCAAAGCCCAAGAAACTAGTTGAGAAAAAAAAACATCGTGTGAGCATTGCGTTTGCCGGGGGGGGCTGCGCCCCCCCCAACCCCCGCGCTTTTTTTTTGCCGTGCAGAGCGTGCTTCAGAGCCCAAGAAACTTGTTGACACCCATCATGTGAGCAGGGTGTTTGCAAGTGGGGGGGGGCTGCGGCCCCTGACGACAGCCAGACTATTGCATCATTTCTGGCGCAAGACCGTGATGTCTAGGGGGTTTAGGTTTCGGAGGCGTGCGACCGGGCAACAGCCAGATTATTGGCAAGACCATGATGTCTAGGGTGTAGGTTTAGGGTTGGGAAGGATGCTCACGGGAGCTGCGAGTAGGTGAGGTCAGAACGCAGGGTCATGAGCAAGGACCTGACGACAGCCAGACTATTGCATCATTTCTGACGCAAGACCGTGATGTCTAGGGGTTTAGGGTTCGGAAGGCATGCGACCGGGCAACAGCCAGATTATTGCGTCATTGCTGAGGCAAGACCATGATGTCTAGGGTTTAGGCTTATTAGGGTTTGGGAAGCATGCTCACGGGAGCTGCGAGTAGGTGAGCTCAGAACGCAGAGTCATGAGCAAGGACCTGACGACAGCCAGACTATGGCATCGTTTCTGACACAAGACCGTGATGTCTAGGGGGTTTAGGGTCATTATTGAGGCAAGACCATGATGTCTAGGGTTTAGGTTTAGGGTTGGGAAGGATGCTCACGGGAGCTGCGAGTAGGTGAGGTCAGAACGCAGGGTCATGAGCAAGGACCTGACGACAGCCAGACTATTGCATCATTTCTGACGCAAGACCGTGATGTCTAGGGGTTTAGGGTTCGGAAGGCATGCGACCGGGCAACAGCCAGATTTCTGCGTCATTGCTGAGGCAAGACCATGATGTCTAGGGTTTAGGCTTATTAGGGTTTGGGAAGCATGCTCACGGGAGCTGCGAGTAGGTGAGCTCAGAACGCAGAGTCATGAGCAAGGGCCTGACGACAGCCAGACTATGGCATCGTTTCTGACACAAGACCGTGATGTCTAGGGGGTTTAGGGGTCGGAAGGCATGCCAGATTATTGCGTCATGATTGAGGCAAGACCATGATAGGGTTTAGGTTTAGGTTTGGGAAGCATGCTCACGGGAGCTGCGAGTAGGTGAGGTCAGAACGCAGAGTCATGAGCAAGGACCTGACGACAGCCAGACTATTGCATCATTTCTGGCGCAAGACCGTGAGAGCGCGCTTCAAAGCCCAAGAAACTTGTTGACGCCCATCATGTGAGCAGGGTGTTTGCAAGTGGGGGGGGGCTGCGCCCCCCCCCAACCCCCCCGCTTCTTTTAGGCCGTACCAAGCGTGCTTCAAAGCCCAAGAAACTAGTTGAGAAAAAAAAAACATCGTGTGAGCATTGTGTTTGCCGGGGGGGGCTGCGCCAACCCCCGCGCTTTTTTTTTGGCCGCGCAGAGCGTGCCTCAAAGCCCAAGAAACTTGTTGACGCCCATCGTGTGAGCAGGGTGTTTGCAAGTGGGGCGGGGGGGGGGGCTGCGCCCCCCAACCCCTCCCCGTTCTTTTAAGCCGTGCCAAGCGTGCTTCAAAGCCCAAGAAACTAGTTGAAAAAAACATCGTGTGAGCATTGTGTTTGCAAATGGGGGGGAGCTGCCCCCCCCCCCCCAACCCCCCCGCTTTTGTTTAAAGCCGTGCAGAGCGTGCTTCAAAGCCCAAGAAACTTGTTGACACCCATCATGTGAGCAGGGTGTTTGCAAATGGGGGGGCACTGCGCCCCCCCCAACCCCCCCCGCTTTCTAAGCAGTGCAAAGCGTGCGAAGCTGTTTTAAGCCGTGCAAAGCGTGCTTCAAAGCCTGTTGAAGCCCATCACATTGCGTTTGCAAATGGGGTGAGGGGGGGGGCTGGGGCTGCGCCCCCCCCAACCCTCCCGCTTTTTTTCAAGCCGTGCAGAGCGCGCTTCAAAGCCCAAGAACTTGTTGACACCCATCCTGTGAGCGTATGAATAATATGAAAACATAGAGGGAATGCAGCTTTTTACAAGGAAAAGCAAGAAAACACACCATAAAGATAGTTAATATTACGAAACGTAGTATGAATCCCATGAAAGTATGGACGGAATGTAGCTTTTTCCTACGAAAAACCAAGAAAGCGAATCACAAAAGAAGCATTAATAAGAAATCTGACGAAAAGTAGTATGAATCCGATGAAAATATAGAGGGAATGATAGAAACCAAGAAACGAACCAAATAGGGTTTCCCTAGGAAAAAGAAGGAAAAGCAAGGTACGCTATTACGTTTGACGAAATCCGTCCAAAATGTAAGCAGAATAGGGTTTCCTTAGGAAAAACCAACGAAAACCTCAAGGAAATGACACCCTAGGAAAAACCAAGGAATACCTAAGGGAAATGACAGGAAATCCGTTTAAGATCTAAAAGAAATACGGTTTTCCCTATGGAAAACCAACGAAAACCTAAGGGAAATGACAGAAAATCCGTCCAAAATGTAAGGAAAGTAGGGTTTTTCCTAGAGAAAACCAAGAAAATCGATAAAAAAAAGACCCCCCAAAACAAAAGACCCCAAAGCGCCCTAAGCCCGAAACGTAACGGTAGAGGTCTCTCCATGGACCCTAAACCTGGCCATAACACCGAAACTCAACCTGTAAGCCTTAAGCCTAAGCACAGCTATGAGACCCAGCCTGGCCTCATCCCCAAATGACTCCAATCCCCCTGAAGAAGCCGACCCCCAAGCTGGGAAACGCCCCTAAACATGTGCAGCACTAAACTCAGCCCGGGCGCGAAAAAAGCCCCAGACCCAGCCCAGGGCAGTCCGGACAGGGTGCGAAAAAAACCCAAATCCTGAACAGGGTGCCAAGGGAGCCAATTCGGGGTGTAAAAAAAGCCCTGCCCACCCTAAACCCTAAAGGTAGGAGTGCCCTCCATACAGTGGTTTGGCTTATACCGGACGGGCAAGTATTGGCGGAGTCCGCTGTCTCAAGACTTGGCAAGGTGCTCAGCGAACTGACCCCACCTCAGAGTGTAAACAACATATAGGATGTTGGATGTTCCCCCTAGCACTAGCAGTCCTTTATAGGGATCATAGCACCCCTATTACAATCCCTATTAAGGATTGTTAGCATAAGAAGGAACATCCCAAAGACGATGACATGTGGCAGCTTCCAGGACGTCATCCATGTTGCGGAATCGGAGTTGAAGGACTGGAGCCAGTCCTCCTGCCAACCCTAAACCCCAAACCCTAAACCCTAAACCCCAAACCCCAAACCCTAAACCCTAAACCCCAAACCCTAGACCCCAAACCCTAAACCCTAAACCCACAAGCAATTGTCTCCTGCGAGGAGTCCGAGTTCGCTTTTCCTGTCCAGGCCTGCAATGACTGAAAAGGATCTGTCAGGACGTCAATCTTCATATCATTGTATCAGTACATGAATACAAGATGTTCATGATCATGGAATATGGCCTAAATAGGGTGTGTGTGTGTGTGTGTTTATATTTATGTTCATATTTACATCTGTATTTATATTTATATCTGTATTTATTCATTTATTTATGGATCTTGCAGTTACCATCTTACCGTACGACTCTCTTGCTACATGTACTACTCTTCTGCCAGGCTCCCACGGTCACACACTGGCTGGAGCCTGTGGCTTGCCCCTTTAGGGTTGAGGGTTTCTGTTCTCTCCGAAATTGCTCTTCCGGGAGTTAGGGGGTTTAGGGTTATTAAGATTTTTGGGGGTTTTGCGGATTTTGGGGGTTTGGGTGTTGGGGTTTACGGTTTGGGGTATCATTCGCCGGCATCGAGGTTCGGAGACGTTCACCTGTTGCTTGTGCTGAGAGTCCAGACCCTAAACCCTAAGCCCTAAGCCCTAAACCCTAAACCCTAAACCCTAAACCCTAAACCCTAAACCCTAAACCTGAACTGTCAGGTGATTACTGTGGGCGCCTTCCTCCCCAACGATCGCCTTACCAAGATTCTCAGACTTGTACAAGGGGGCCATCAGCCTGCCGTGGCGGATCTGCTGGTCGAGTAAAAAGGGAGAGCTTGCTACAGAATTCTTCAGCCATGGCTGAAGAACGCTAGCGACAGATCAGATGGCAGGTTTTTGTCCGCAACGTCATGTTTCAAATTGATTGGGAATGCCACACGTTTGTGCCATGTGATGTCGCAATAGCGAGATCGGCGCTGGGTAATGAATGACACTGGGGATGGTCCCCCTTAAACTAACAGTCCTTAATGTGGATTACACTAGGGGGTACGATCATCCTTAGTAAGGACTGTTAGTATAATGGGGATACTCCCAACATAACACACTAACACGGTGAACAGTATGGCCAGTTCATGTCATGCATACCAAGAACTTTGCGAGTAGCTCCAGCTATGTGCGTGCAGCGGGAATTCCAGTCGAGCGACTGAGGATCATGCTAATAGCCAAGCCTGGTGGTCTTGTTGGGGCTGAGACAGGAGACAGGCTTCATGGTAAAGCAAGCAAAGTGAAATAGGGTTTGAGATCGTTCACTCCCGCATTTGTTCACGTCCCGGCCCGGTTTTTGCCGCTCATAAGTTCTATCCTGTACGGCGAACCCTCCACCTGCATCAATTTCCCTCTGTAGTCCTGAACTCATCCAAAGATCGAACCGCACGAGAGCCCTTGTTAAGGCTTCTAAAGACAGAGGTCTTCTAAAGATAGAGGTCAGCTTGGTATATTCCCCCGTATAGTAACGGTCCTCAATTCCTTGGTACCCCCTAATATCATCCCTATGGAAGACTGTTAGTATAAGGGGGAACATCCCAATATTCAGCTTACTTTCGTCCCATGAGAGAAGCCTCGCACCGCGACCCCAGCCCTCGTGGAGGAGGGGCGCAGTGGATGTGAGGATGTGGGCTTCGGGTTTAGCAAAAAGGGTTTAAGGTTTGGGGGATGGGATGTTCCCCCTTGTACCCAGCAGTCCTGAACGCTGCGTCCCTGGCAAAACCCGTCCTCGGGTGGTGTTGTCCAATCATGACGATGCGATTGATGCCTCTCATCGCGCAAATTCTTCGACCCGCAGATTTCTGGCTGGAGAGCCTGTGCCTGTACATAGTTGTTTTTTTTTCTTATGGCACAGTCGAAGCGATCCGGCCCTGAGATCCTGGGAGCAGCCAAGAGGGCCCGGGTTGAGCGCGATGGGGCGGACAAGGCCTCCTGGCTCAGCCTGCTAGGTGCCCGGCTGCCAGCGAGGGAGCGACTCTGCTGGAATTGGCCATGTGACTCAGGGTTTAGGATTTAGGGTTTAGGGTGATGACTCGTTCAAGACAAACATCCTGCACAGACAATCCAGCTGCCCTCCGCAACCACAAGGCTTGCGCTTGCGACAGACTGCGGTGGCAGTGTTGGGCCAGTTTCGGCTGCTAAGCTGCACATGGAGCATCCTACTGCATCCAGACGGTTCTACTGTCCAAACGCGCACGCTGAGCATCTCATCCCTTTGCCTACCAGGAAGTAACCCCCAGAATCAACCCTATAAAGGGCCTTTAAGGGGTTTTTTGGGATAATAGCCCATGCTGGTGATGCTTAGAGCTTCGACCATGCACCCATGGCGTGGGAGCGACGACCTGTTGAGGCACTGGCAGACCTGGGGGTGCCCTTCAGGCACATCTTCGCATGTGAATCCGATCCCTCGAGCCTCATGGCTGCGTGCGGATGCGCTTCGGGTCTGCTATAGAGAATTAGAAAACATATATATATATATATATTTATTTATTTATCTATTTATTTAGAAAAATATACATATGTGTGTGTGTTTATGTACTTATATTTATACTTATTTGTTGATATCTCTTTCTTGATGTGTCCTGCCCATATGCATACATGTGCAAAAATATTTAGGTCTGCTACGCTGGCTGGGGCTTAGCGTGCCTAGGTCAGCAGCTCCTGGCTTCGCAAGACTCCAGACCAGAACGCGCCTTTGTCCAAGACCTTCAGCAGAGTTTTTAGGGTTCAGGGTTTGGGGTTTGGGGTTTAGGGTTTAGGGTTTAGGGTGAGCGTGCTTCCGTGGGTGGAATGCGGTTCCGGGATCATTGAGGTTGCGAAAGGGCAGTTCGTAGGAAGATGTGAAAACTTGTCCCATGAGCCGAGGGCTATTTGGCAGCATGATTGGCCGAGACCGTGGTTGCTATTGCCTTGTTTCTGGCCGCTGGATGCCGATGCCAAAGGTACGAGGGTGCACTCACATGTTCGGACAACCACCCCTCACCCGTAAACCCGAACCCCCACGGTAGGAACCCGAATCTCCTAACCCGAGCCCCCTAACCCGGATGGTTTCTACGCAAGTCAGCCCTGAGAAGGTGCAGCCTGACATCTACATCTCCAACGCGGGCACACATGGCCCAAACCCGGACCGCTTCTTCGCCGCTGTGAAGTACATCATGGAGTACCAGCCCCGGGTGGTGATTCTGGAAGACCTCGTGGCAGCCTGCAGACAGGATGCCCTGAAGTCGGTTTAGGGTTTAGGGTTTAGGGTTTAGGGTTTAGGGTTTAGGGTTCCTACCCTAAAGCCCTGCACTCCCGTATACCCTATCTAGTGGACGTCAGCCCAGGCGGGAGGCAAAAGAAAGCAGAAACTCAACCCTACCCTAAACCCTAAACCCTAAACCCTAAACCCTAAACCCTAAACCCTAAACCCTAAAACCCCAACCCAAGTGCGACTTTCAGTCAGCCAGGCAGGTGGCAAAGAAAATCCATGAATCGGTGGGGTCAAAGAAAATTCTGTTTCCTACCCAAGGTACCGAAGTTTGCTATAGGGCAAACCCTAAAGCCTAAACCCTAAACCCTAAACCCTAGGGGAGGGGGGGGGGGCTTGACAGATCTTGCCAGGACCCACAGGGAAATCTTCCGGCCGATGCCATCTTAGCTCTTCTGGAGCAAGCTGGAGATTATGAGGTGGACGCATACCAGGCGGATTGAAACCGAGACTTATGAATTCAGCTGAGGGCTTTGAGGGGTTTAGGGTGAAAGGGCTTTCAGTGACCTGTTTGGGGGTCTTTGCTTTGGTGCAGAGCCGTTCTTGACGCCAACTGTCGCCCCAGCCAATCGTTCCGACTAGACTGGAGCATGGCATGAGACACGCACGCTAGGCTCCCCTAAACCCTTAGATGGAGTAAACCCTAAACACGAACCCCTAAACCCTAAACCTATCCGCTGAAAGGTCCTGGCATCCAACTATGGTCTGCCCCAGCGCCGACAGCGCGTCTATTACGTCGGGGGTTTACGAAGAACTGGATTTGGGTATTTCCCAAAAGCTATATGGCTACCCCTCGTAGACCCCAAATAGAGTACTACCCTTTTTAAGAATAAGGATCCCCAAGAAGAGGCCCAAATTTTCTGAAACCCTCATATTCTAGGGATGTCTGCGTATAATGGGGCTTAGCCAGCCATCGTTCTCGTTTTCTAGGTAGGCCCTTGGACATGTCGGACATTTTGTACCTTCCCTTATTGGCTGTAACGGGGCCATGGTTTAGGGTTTAGGGTTTAGGGTTTAGGGTTTAGGGTTTAGGGTTTAGGGTTTAGGGTTTAGGGTTTAGGGTTTAGGGGTGCGCCAGAAGAGGTCATGGTCGGTCGCCAGTTCCTTCGGCCTTCCCGACGGTCAGGGCAGGCTCCAGATGCGGAGGCCCGAGCCTACTGTGCAAATTCTGCCCGGAAACTATACTTGGAGGTTCATGGTACTTATTAAACGGGTTATAGCTGTACTTAGTACCGTACTTATAACCATATTAAGGCACTTAAGGGGCTTATAAGTGGGTTATTATAAGTACAGTTACAAATGGCCATGAACCTCCAAGTATCCCCCTTGGGCATTTTTTGGTTTATATAAAACCCAAGAGGATATCAAACATATTGTTGTTATTAAGGTTCTGAGGGGAGTATAGGAAAGTTTTTTAGGGTTTACTACGGCCCCCTTAGGATGTCATTTTTTCTGTAAAGCCCAAGGGGATATTCGAAACAATACATTTTGGGTTCTCAGGGGAGTATGTTTTAGGGCTCAAGTTTATTCACCGCCACTGTGGAGAGGACAGGGGTCTCCGATAGCAACCGAGCCACTGCGGAACATTACAGGCTTGCACGCTCTTCGGGACATCAGGCAAGCCAAGACTCATATGTTTGCAGCATGACGTAGATAATGGACAAAACCCTCGACCCCCCTTAAACCCAAAATGAAGACGCAGCCCTAAACCCTAAACTTGCGACTAGACCCTAACCCTGAACCCTGAACCCTAAACCCTAAAAAAAAAACCCTAAACAGGCACGGCTGGAGCGAGTCAGAGAGGGACTTGAGCAACTGCACGTCAACGTGGTGCCTCGGCCGCAGTGCGCAAGCACAGCATCCCAGCCACGGGACTGGAGGATGATGGGCAGCTTGAGGCAGAGTGTGCGGCCTTCACGCGGCTTTCTAAACCCTAGACCCTAAACCCTAAGCCCTAAGCCCTAAGCCCTAAGCCCTAAGCCCTAAACCCTAAACCCTAAACCCTAAACCCTAAACCCTAAACCCTAAACCCTAAACCCTAAACCCTAAACCCTAAACCCTAAACCCTAAACCCGAATCGAACAATGACCCGCAGCGAACGATCGTCTCAGGCCGGCGCCAGCCAAAGCCTGGACGCGGAAGACCTCCTGAGCGAACTGGATGGCCCAACTCTCTGCTGCCGGTTGAATCTAGGTTTAGTGTTTAGGGTTTAGGGTTGCCCTTCGGACACTTTTGATAGTTTCCCGATTGGGTTTCACCGGACCTTATTTAGGGCTTAGGGCTTAGGGTCTTGGGATATATTCACAGTTTCTCCCTTATCGGGTTGAAGAGGACCTGGGAATATTTTCTCAAAGGGTTTCTAGAGCCAACCGAGGAATTCAGACGCGAGTGATGCCAGCGACGGGAGCGGGACCACGGGCTGCGAAGGGCTGGGATATTCGGGCTCATGAGGGTTAGGGTTTAGGGCTATGGCTTAGCGGTTGCAGAAATTGTATAGGGTTTGGGTCCCAATAACGTTTTGACCGAAACGTGTTGACCGAAATGTTTTGTTTTTTGGAGCTATGTTTGTTTCATTTTGGGGGGTGTGGGGGGGTCGGGGGGAGGGGGGGTCAGGGAGTCCCAGAGGTTTAGGTAAATTGAGCATTTGGCCTCCCAGAGGTGTTTGGATGAATGTACTTAAACTCAGCTTGTCAGCTGTTTAGACAAATAACTTGGGAAGTTCAGAATGATACCACATACAATTTCTATTTATTTGGTCTCAAGGGTTTAGGCTTTAGGGTTTAGGGTTTAGGCTTGCAAGTGTCGAGCTCATTGGAAATGGCAAGTGGTACCTGAATGGTTTCATGAAGGATGTTCTGAGTTCTCTGAACCCTAAACCCTAAACCCCAAACAGAGCAAACACAGACCAAGAACACTTCCCTTTTAACGCAGTTGTGCAATCCACAATACGTGCTATTTATCTTCAAGATTCGAGGCTTAGATTCGGTGCCTTCAGATTGCTCCTTTGCAAGTCTGGCTGAAATTCACAAACTGCAAAAAAATCGACAAAATCGACAAGATCAAAGGCTTGAGATGTGGGCCCTATTTCTTAAGAACGATTCTTTGGCCGCTCTCTATGCACCCTGGGACCTGACAGGTGAACTGGAAACCCACCCAGGGCTCAGGAACCCTTCCACCGCATCTCTTCATGCGCCTTCTATGGATCCATGCGTATTCACCATCAGATGTTGATTTTCTTCCAAGCTAGCCTTGCTCAAAGCCTATGTCTCCCTGATAAGAAATCGCTCGGCCACAAGTGGACCCCGAAATTCGATGGTTTTGACGGTATCCCACCGTATTAGTTTCCTTATTTTGTCTGCAGTCACAAGCAGCCTGAAGCGGCCACTCATTGTTACTTGTCGACAGGTCGCGGCCTCAAACACACGGTGCAGCAAACAAAAAATAGGGTCCCTTTTTGGGCTCCCGCAGCACCCGTATAGTAAGGACCCTTATTTGGAAAACTACCCATAAAGCAAGCCACAGCCCAGCAGCACCCCGCAGTTTCCATGACGCATGAGCGACCTGCTGCAGCGAAACCTGTACCCACAGTTGTTTCTTGCGCTACTTCCATGACCTGGCCTGCTTATACTTTTGCACCTATATTTATACATATATCTGTATATATATATACATACATATATATATACAGATACATACATGCACTGGTGGCTGTTAGAGTCTCTGTAGAGGAGCTCAGCAATCGACGAAGCAACGAAAGGCATCGAGTCGCTTCTGGCAATGAGTGCAGACGATGCTTGGACACCAGAACGATTAAGATGCGATGCTACGCATGGCAAGTGCTGATCCTGCTCTCACCCTAAACCCTAAACCCTAAACCCTAAACCCTAAACCCTAAACCCTAAACCCTACGTCAGGCAAGCTATCTGCACAGAAGACTTCGGCACGAGCTCCGACTCGCGGCCGATGACCTCACGTACTTTTCGGAAGCCGGGCCACAGCTGGCCAAGTGTCCGGGCTAGAAAGTCGCGGGTTCGCAGTGTGCAGAAACAACGATTCTTCAGAGTTCGGGGGTCGTTACCAGCACCCCAAACCCAATGCAACACTGCTCTTCCGAACCCTTCTTTTGACTCCAGGCTCAGCCGGACTCTTCTGCACCTTAAACCCTGTACTCTGAGATCTTTTGAACCCTAAAGGCCTAAACCCCATCTTCTTGAGATAGCTGCTGCGGCATTCAGGTGGCTCCGCACCTACCGGGAAGCGGACCTGTGTCAGATACATTGGCTTCGCGCCCGAAGTCAGGGGCGCGAGATCCGCTTCGTGTCCATCTCTCAGGAGCATGATCCAAAAGTAACCTGAGTTGTAGAGTACGTAGGTAACCTGTAACCTTTGTGGGGTAGTAGAATCTCCCCTTAGAATCCCAGCGGTTAACCTTTAGTTCCCCCAGGTACTGGACAACTAGGTAACAGGCCGCTCAGGTTTGGGCCCAAAGAGTCCGCAGTCCCCTCCATCTAAGATAAGCCCCTGTTCAGTTCCTTCGGCTTGTCAGCCTGTTACTTCAATCATGGAATCTTGAACACTGGGGAGGTGCAGAGGTCTAACGTTCAGGGGCCTTTCTGAGCGCCTCTTGAGTGACCGCAGGACGCCCACCGTGCATCTTTGAGCTTCACGGGAGAGATTCCTACACTGGCTGCCAACACCAGGCTATGGTCCTACAGGTGGGTGGGAGAGATTGGGGTTGAACCCTAAGCCCCAAACCAGTGCAGCCGACAAGTTAGCTAGGCAGGTGGGGGAAAAAGCCAACCCTCGGTAAAGCTTCAGATATTTAGGGTTTGGGGTTTAGGGGCACTTCCCTACGTCAGTGCAGCCGACGCCTGCATGTAGATGATCGTAGCAGCTTTGCAAAAAGGGATGTTTTGCCAAGCTGCTTCTTGGTGCTCAGAGCACAGTACAGTTGTAGCACTACCTAGCTCAACCTAGTACTGGGCTGCCGGAAATTATTCACAGCTTTGTGCTTGGGATTCTGCTGCTCATGACCCAAGCATGGAAGCAAGCAAAACTGAAGAGTGATTTTTTTGAACCGGTCATGAGGCCACGGCGATTAGGCTGAATGACGGTGTGCAATGGCTAGAGTAAAAAATAAGCACGGATGGCCACCAACGACTGCACGCGAGAAGAATGCCGCTGAACCATCGAGTGTTGATGTACTCGTAGGGCCTCTGTTGTTGCCGTTCGGCTTGCGCACTTTGTCATTGCATGGAGTGGTACGGGGCTAGGCTTTGTTTGGCAGCGTTTGTGCTTGCAGCTGTGGTTCGGTATATATGCTTGCTACAATGCTGTTGCACGATGCTCGGTGATATTGCCTGCTGTATGATATCCTGCTACGCATTCTATGATGTTCCACGATGCCATGTTGTGTTATACGTTGTTCTTCTGAAGGAATGAGAGCCCCAAACCCTGAATTCCTGAAGCCTACAACCTTTAAGCTCATGACCCCCTGGCCTTAGTAAGGAATGGGGGAATGAGGTAAGAGCTCCCGAAGGCTGCAGCGTGTACTCCGCGGACAGGAGATGATGATGCTCCAAGGTGGCCCTGTAAGGGAGAGTTTAAGGTTTGGGGTTTAGGGTTTAGGGTTTAGGGTTTAGGGTTTAGGGTTTAGGGTTTAGGGTTTAGGGTTTAGGGTTTAGGGAGGGTTTAGGGTTTTGGGTTTAGGGTGTGGGGTGTAGGGTGTTGGGGTTTTGGGGTTTCCGGAAAGTCGGGGGTACCCTTTTTGGGGGTTCCTATTGAACTAGTAAACTCCAGACTCCAGCACCTAGTGGTTTAAGAACCCAAAACAACTACCTTTTGTAGCTTTCGGGTTTAGGGGTTTGGGTTGGTTAGCTTAAGCCTCCGAATCAGTGGCTTACTAGGGTTTAGGGTTGGGGTTTCGGTTTGGGGCCGTTCCGATCAAGATTGTAGGAAGTGTCCTACTATTTGCTTAAGAACCACAAAGGAATGAAAAATACCAAGCTCCATATTACCCTTAATAAGGAAAAATATTATTTCGGTATTCTTAAGCAAAAATAGTAGTTTCGGGGCTTTTCCTCTGCAGTTGATATAGACATATATTATACCCTTCAAAAGGGATCATGTAGGGTACCCCCCATATTCCCTCATTCCCCACCAACCCACACTAAGAACCACCCCTAAACCCCGAAACCCTGACCCTAAATCCCTAAACCCTAAACCTAAATCCTAAACCCTAAACCCTAAACCCTACCACCCTAAACCCTAAACCCTAAACCCTAAACAGGTTTCAAGCCGCTTCACTGGCGCCTCGGGAGTCTCTCCGAGTCGACGATCAGCCGCATCGCCGGCAGCGCAATGAGCGTCCACATGACCCTTGGAGCTTGAACGATTGGGGTTTAGGGTTTAGGGTTTAGGATTTAGGGTTTAGGGTTTAGGGTTGAACCCTAAACCCTAAACCCTAAACCTTCTTAGGCTCCACAGCCCACCGTATCACAGGGAACGACTCGGGCATTAGCAGAAGTCGGCAAGGAACAGACTGATGGCTGTTGCTTTTATACAGCTTCCGATCATAAGGGGATTTTCCGAAAACAGGGTACCCGTAAACCCCAAACCCGAAACCCCTTTTTGGGGGTTCCTTGAAAAGGGATTAGATAGTATCTTGGGGTATATAAGGGGTGCCCCTAGTTTCGGAAATCCCCATAGTCCTCAATTCCGTCCTATTTGCAACACCAGCTTTCCACACCAGTGCACGAAGCAGTCAAGCCCAATCACGAAGACGTCTTCCATGAAAAGGATACCTTCCCGCTTTCCTTTGTTGTGTGAAAGAAGTTGCCAAGCAGTCCTTAATAGGGATTACAATGCCAATTATCCTAATCCCCATTAAGGACTACGTATAAGGGGGATCATCCCAATCAATACATGACACTTCCGCCTCAGCAGAAGCACTTACATGCTTGTTTGCACCGATGCGGCTGGTCAGGGAAGTGCGAGTGACTGAGAACAAATGCCGACGCACCTACCTAGCTGCACACTTAGTGGCTTTAGGGTTTAGGGTTTAGGGTTTAGCCGATCGTACACCGGGCTGCAGACAGGATTGCAGCCATTCTCGCCGCCGTGCTGGCGAGCGTTGACCTCAAGGCACATATCTTGAAAGTTGGGCAGTTGCGACTGTCTTTCGCTCCCTGATCCAATTCGCAGACTTCCAAGCACTGCTTCAGCACCCTGAGAACCCCCTTGCACCCCTAAGCAACCTCCTTTAAAGCCTCCCTTCAAGACACCCCCTTAAGAACCCCTTAAAGGAGGGGACGATGACGCAGCATTGTGGAAATTTTGACGAAAGTAGGGGACCCCAATATAGACCCCAAATAGTAGGATCCCTCATGTATAAGTACCCTAAACCCTAAACCCTAAACCCCCAAACCCTAAGGCACCCTTCTTTTCGTAAACCCCCTTGTCAGGCTCCCGTGCAGGAAGCCCGTCGGCGCACGATTAGCCTCGCCGAGCTGCGAAGCAGGCAGGGGTCTTAGGATCCTGGGGCTGAGAAAGGGCTTAGGGTTTAGGGTTTAGGGTTTAGGGTTTCGGAATGTTTGGGGGTTTGTGTGTTGTTGAAATTTGGGGCCTGAACCTCTAAGAAGAGTAGGAAGTTACCCACGATGTCTTGGAGAGCTCTGCGCGCAGATACGCGGGGATTCGGCAGCGCCTGAATGGTCTGCGCCGACATGCCAGACTTGGGGCGTGACCCCGTGGTTCTTTGTAGGGAATGAGGGAATTGGGGACCTTTCTTTACCCTTTAAGGGATTATGTAGGGGCCCTATATGTACCTGTAAAGGGAGGATATAGGGTACCTCATCCCCTCATTCCCGACTAAGAACCAGCCAGGAGTGAAGCTGCGCAAGAAAAGAGGAGCGAGGTGTTGCATCGCTTGAGCTTTTGGCCCCTAAACCCTAAACCCTAAACCCTAAACCCTAAACCCTAAACCCTAAACCCTAAACCCTAAACCCTAAACCCTAAACAACAGAGACTCTGGGTCTGGTGTTGGCCACAGGTTAACGTGACCAGGATGGGTGTTCAGGTGCAGGGTCTGGATGGCTTCCAATTCCAACTTCAGGAGATCTAGGAAGCCCCAAGTCCCTAAATCTTATTTTAGGGTTTAGGGTTTAGGGTTTAGGGAAACCCTAAATCCTAAATCTACCCAATTTTTAGCCGAGACAGTAGGGGCACTCGAGCGCCCACTCGAAATTGTCCATCAGCGATCAGGCAAGTTAGCGTCGCACCTCAGGATTTAGGGTTAAAAGGATGTATAGGGTTTAGGGTTAAGGCTTCTGAACCTTGGATTGTTTAGGCTTGAGGAAATCGCATTTATAAGAGTCGAAACGAAGTTTCCCAAAGTGTTCCAAATATATCTGCTCCGGTTACAATGGCCTTGCATATCTGCGGCATTCCTGTGGTAGATCATCACTCTACTATGTTATCTTGTGAAGCTACCCTAAATCCTGTATCCTTCGCCCTAAGTCCTTCGACCTACGTCTGCTTGGAACTACATCTTCATGATCGAGAATCTGTAGTCCGACCAAAACCCAAGTCAGCATCAAACCCCCACTAAATCTAAAATCCACAATGTGGTTTCTGCGGGTTTCGGGGGTTGGGGGTTAAAAATTTTGAGGTTTAGATTTTTTGGGACTTCGGGATTTATAGATTTATAGGGGTTTTGGCAGACCGGAAGTTGTCGAATTCGTGGCAGAAAAATATCGTCATCTGGATAGATGAAATTATTTTCCATCATTGAGATAGATCCCTCCAGATATCGTGTGCAGCCACTTATGGCTTTTGTGGAAATTTGGGGAATAATTTAGAATTCAGGATTTTGTAATTCATTATCGGCCAAGGAGGATTTGGAGGGTTTTTTGCATTTTCGGATATGGAATTAAGGAGTGAACCGAAATTGGTCGGGTATTCATAATATATCGGATTTGGGAGTAGGATTTGAAATTATTTAAACTTTATCGAAAGAGATTTATATTTAATCTTATAGTTTTTTCTCATTCGGGGGGCTATGAATATATTTACTGGAATTAAAGATCTTATATATTCCCCGAGGAAAAGATTCGTCACCTTTTCGAATTGTGGAAATAAACGGAACTTAAGAATAAAGATATTATGATTCTAGAATTAATCATGAATCTTAGATCGTCGGGCGCCGCCGTAACCGGAGGCGTACGGGATGAAATGGGATCTATTTTTTATATTAAGGGATATAGTAATTTAAGAAATTAGAAATTTCTGATTTTTCTTATCAAATTCTCGAAAGAAATTTATTGGATAATAGA
>CAJNDS010000959.1:0-35000 GCA_905221605.1 Symbiodinium natans
CTACCCCTTGACAATGACATTTTCCTCACGCCATCATGGGAATCCCAATATGGCCCTAATACATTTCTGAGTTTGAGGGGTTTTACGAGCTCGAAGCCGCCATCCTAAAGCCTAAACCTTACCAAAGTCTGACCAGCGGAGAGGTCCTGAAACTTCGAAAGGAGATGAAACTGGAGCGGCTCACCGACGTGTGCTGGTGCGGGCTGTACCGTGGGTTCCCCCCCTAGTGTTTTACCTCAGGAATCACTCTGCTCGCCTTCGGTGCATGTCCAGTTTTTGTGCACCGGAGCCCTTGCTGGTTCCTGCGCAGTTTCCTGTGAGACGAGACACTGGACTTAGTGTCGTCGCGGACTTCTCGAGGGCGCGGCGATGTTTGGAACCACCCCGAAACCTTTTTTAGGCTAGACTTCTCAGGCCCCGCATGGTATGCTCAGGTTGCAAAACAATGAGTTCCTAGGTTCACCTGAAGTCGTGGTTCCTTAGAGTTTCGAGGATGTTTCATTACTGGAGGCCGCTTGATCGAACTTAAACCCTAACCGAAATACCCCCGAGGCGCCAAAAACCCCTAAACCCCAGCCCAGTGGTTTCAAGCTGGCTCAGGGTTCAGAGACGTGAAAACCGCTACAGGGTTTAAGGATGCATGTTTTGGGTTTGCGGATGTTTGATTATTCGGGTTGGGATGTGGTGAGTGAATGGAGTGATGTTTCAGGTGCGCATGTTTTGGCTTTCAGGCTCTATGCTGGGGGCTGCTGACCGTTAGTGCGCCTTAGGCCCCATCATCGAAGACCATCGCCGCAAGCTGGCTGGGGCCATGGGGGGGGGAAGCGATGGCTCTAGGTTTAGGGTTAGGGTGTAGCAATCATTGTACTGCATGATGACTATGCCCGAGCACGCCAGTATGTCGTATAAATCTTGGCAGGCAATGCACCGTACAGCATTTGAATGGCGTGCCGTGTAAAATGTACAACAACTGCAGATGTGCTGAATGAATGTCTGTCTTTGCAGCATCAGCACTCGTAATGCCGTCATTGGCATGCGGCTCCAGGCTATAGCGATCGGTGCGGCCTCCGCGAAAGCAATCGCCGCCAGGCAAGCTTGCGAAAATTCCAGACTCGGAGGTCGCGATTGGAATGTTTTTTTTTCCCAAACCCCTCTTCTCCCTCAACGCTCCTCCCGTCCCATTTTGTGAACACGTGTTATCCAAACCCGAATTTGTAGCAGAACCCATGCCCGTCCCACGTCCAGGTCTCGATCATGTTTTCGCCTTCGTTCCTGAAGCCGGGGCCCTGAGTCTTTTGAGCTTTATTTCCTCATGTGATGGGAAGGGATGCTAGAGGCAGAAACCGAGTATGTAACTTTTTCTACATATAATTGAAGGCTGGCAGATAAGTGCTTCTCAGGTTTCTATGCAGTGCTTCTGAGGTTTCTATGCTTGAGGGCTTGGTTTCCAAAATGGAAGAAGCAAGATGTCCAAGGCAACAAGTGGTGCTCACATGGAATAGGTGATTTCAATGGGTGGCGGCACCAGGCATACTTACCCTAAACCCTAAACGTCAAAGCCCCAGACGTTGAGTGCGCCCGGCTTGGTCCGTGAGTCGTTCGACTACGTGTGTCAAGATGAGACATGAAGGTGCACAGCACTACGTTTAAGGTTTCCTTCCACGGGGTGCTCTGTATGGCTGGACCGAGGCGGGACCCCCCGGGATGCTGTGCCGGCTACTTGGTTCATCGGTGGGCCCATGATTTCCAAGACATTCTCGAAAGTCTGCTTTGCCCCGTGTGCCATTTTGAGCATCAGTTCAAGCTGCCTAGTGCTTAAGCTTCGCCATGCGACAGCTTCGAGTGTCAAGTGAATCCGATGGTGAGGCTGCCTTTGTGCAGGTGCCGAACAGCCTATCCAGCAACAAGGGGTTTATCTTTCGTGTCGTCTTCCTGTTCGCCTTCATTGCCCTATGCGCATGCTGGTTTTTGCCAAAGCGGGCCACTATCACAAGAGGTGAAGTTGTGGGCCTCAGCGAAGAACTGAACAGGATTGCGATAATGGAAGAATCCTTGCCTGCGGCCTGTGACTCTGCCTCTCAGTTGACCGCGGTAGTCAAGGAGGTGTCAACTGGGAAGGCCGACAAAGAGACCGGGGCCACATTCTTGGGAGCCGTACGTTCGACCTCTGAAATCTGTGCCATAGTGGCGACGGCAGCCAACCTTGCAAGCGCAGGGACAGCCAGTGCGTACACCGTCGGGATTTGCGGCAGCATTGCCATTGCCGCAAGTATGGGAGGGGCGGCCTTGGCCGATGAAGCGTCCGGTGGGGAGGTTCTTGAATCCAAGGTGAATGGCATGATCACCAAACTGAGTAAGAAAATGAATCGTGAATTTCAAGTACTGAAAGACGAGATAAGCGATGGCTTTGATACCGTATTGGACGGAGTGAAGGACGTCAAAAAGTTAGTCCTCACGGGCCAGCTTGATGACATCCATACAACCATCAGTGTAGTAAATGGATGGTACAAGGACTACATCATTGAACTCGGCTTGAGCGCATCTGAATCTGGCCTTGTTGATTCGACGCTCAGAAGCTATGAGAGCGCCCTGAGTCCAGACAAGTTCGAAACATATGTGGACACCGCACTCCAGTTGGAGAAGAGCTGGGAGCGCACCGTCCAGTTTCATGTTCCAAAATTTGTGAGGGCCCGAACGCAGATCCTTGCTTTGCGTGAGGCTCTGTGCCTCCTCGAGCGCACATGCAAGCAAGAATTTTTCACGAATCGGGCGAATGATGTGAAAAATGACATGAAGGAGTACAAGAAGACAGTGGCCAAGAATTCCCTGTTCGACATTTCCAATAAGAATTTCGCAGATCTTGGGCATGCCTGCTTCAAATGGCACAGTGACAGTGAATACCGCTCTATACATGGATACATTGACGACCTGCCCAAGACCCTTACACGTTTGGACCTGCCCGATACCATCAATGTGCGCGGCAATGTGAAGAATCTACCTCGGCACTTGACATACATTCAACATCATTCAACTACTGGGAAGGCCCTGCCGTTGGCCCTCGTGGCAATGCATTGGCGGTCAGATTGACGACCTGCCGGACAAGGCGACGCATGTTTTTATGCCACACGCCAAAATACATGGCGACATCAGTAAGATCCACGAGAACATCGAGTACCTGAACATTGGAGAGGGGCTGAGCGGAGACCTTGCGGGGCTGCGCTCAAAGGCGTTGAAGCATTTTGAAACAGGCTCATGGACTGGTCGCATCGTTGGAGAGTTGCAAAACCTCCCTCAGAACCTGGAGGTGCTCCGCGTCCGTGCGAACAGTAACTGTTTGGCTCATGTCCAGGGAGATTTCTCCGATCTGCCGTATGGCCTCCAAGTCTTTGACGCAATGAGCTTATCCGTAGCAGGCAGCTTGAATGGTCTGCCCCCGAGCCTGAAAATTGCCAATTTGTGTGTGGATCACGTGTCTGGGGAGCTGTCGGACCTACCACCCGGCATCAAAGACATCGGCTTTCACGCGAGCCGTGACGGATACTGTGGCATCACCGGTGATGTCAACGACCTCCGGCAAAGCCTTACCACTGTCCACATGCGGGAGTGCTACTGGGTCACTGGAAGCCGCAGTGCGCTGCCAAGGTCGGTGGATCTAGACAGTCTAGACATGCTTAGCCAAGAGGCACGGGAAAAAAACAAGCCTCGGGGTTTCTTGGAGAAGGCTGGGGCTGGCTTGGGAGCCGTGGGAACTGGCTTGAAGGGTGCGGCAGCTTCCTCTGCAGCTGGCATAGGCCACGGCATAGGCCATGGCATAGGCCAGGCCGTCAACGGCATCGCTTGGTTCTTGAAGCCGGTTGATGATTGCGGGAATTTTTGTGGCTGAGTCCGCAAGGCCAACAGCGCGAACAGCGCGAACCGCGCGAACAGCGCGAGCCGCGCGAACAGCGCGAGCCGCGCGAACCGCGCGAACCGCGCGAACAGCGCGAACCGCGCGAACAGCGCGAACCGCGCGAACAGCGCGAACAGGGCAACGGAGCGGTTCATAAGTCCACTCATGAGCACCAAGGCCGCAACTCTGGTCGGTTAAAGATCGATCACGAGGGATAGCGAAGCGCGGGCTTTGGATGCTGCGCTCCGAAGGAGCAGCTTGTGATTCTTGGCTCTTCGGCTGAATGCTGCATGCCTTTGTACGCTGTTGAGCTGCAAGACAGTTGTGACAAAGCAGCGGTTAGGAATGTTACCTGTTGTTTTCCTGCTCAACTGCGGTCTGTCTTCGTGGGCCTCTGCAGGGCTTTTCAGAGCGAATCAGAGCGAAGACAAAACGTAAAGGTGCAAGAAATCTCCATCCCTGGTGAAAGAACACTTGAAGTGGTTGAAGTGGTCGGCTCTTAGCATTGCATTGGGGGCTCAACGAGCCGGAGTGACGAACTGAGGTCCACGGAAGTTGGGCCGGTCCTGGCAACGCACAGTTTCAGCTTGGCGACCACGTTGCAGGAACGGCAGTTGACAGGAGGTTCCTGTGGGGAGGTTCTGCCATTATGTGGAAGCCATTGAGAAAGTTGTTGGGGGTGGCTAGTGCAGTCGTCTCCGGAGGACCTAGCGTCTCCCCTTCGACCTTCGATTGTTAGACCAAAAAGCACATACTGAGAGAGGCTCACATCCGCATACTTGTGGCAGTCCACTCTCCACCTCCCTCATCCTTGACACAATCCACGCCTTTAGCAAATCCAATTGCAAGCGGCCACTCACACATGCTGATGTTGCAAGGTCCAGTGTAAGGGACCGGACAGGGCAGGACAGGAGTGGACTGGACAGTCTGCGCGACCAACCTCAATCTTTTATCGTTAGTGCGGGATGAAAACTTTTGCGCTGAATACCCTACGTAATGCAGGTGCACAAGTTGGTGCCTACTGCCAGGCTTTGTTTAGCACCTGTTTCCAGCCTGCGTGCAAAACGACAACACAAAACCTGATTCGACAAAACTTGTGTCGAACTACAAAAGGGTCCGGCTGTGGGATGTGCGATTATGGAAGGGGTCCTGCCGTTTTGGTGCACGTGGGCGTTCGTAGTATAACGTGAACTCGGTTTGACATGGAACAAAAGTACGATGAGTGCTTTTTAAAGTTCAATACCTTGCAATGATTGCATGTGCAACTTGTTCGGCGGCTCAGCAGATGTTGATCACGGTTTAGCTTGCTGAGGCTTTCAGTGACCTGTTGCTGCCCCTGCGCTTTTGTCTAAGCCCCACACCTATGGTGAAAGTTTCGTTGTTGGCGGCCTGAACGTTTTCTTGCTTGTGCACGAAAAGCTGCCATTGTGGATTTCAAGGCCATGCCCGGCCAACATTTGAACCCCGCTCGGCTGTCCTTCACACCTGACATGTAGCATGATCCGCCGGTTGGGGGGCATGTAACGTGCAGGCGCTTGTCGGTCGTGCTGCTGATTGAAGGCCGCTCTCCAATTTGTCTTCGTCGGTCGTTTTGCGGCTTTCTTTCCCAACACCGCAACTGCAAGTATTCGACATTGTGGGGATCTTCGAAATGGCCATGTCACAAGAAATTGTGCTACATTCGCCATCTGCAGTCAAGCTGTGTCTGGTGCGTCTGCTGCTTGCGTGCAGGGCTCAATTGTGAATACTGTGCGAAAAACGTTGTGGGATCAAGCATGGATGTCTCTACATTTGCGTAATGCAATATTCAATCATGCATGCTTTATGCATCTTGTCCAGAGCCCTTTTTTTCAGCTGTTTCCCGCTTTTCGCATGGAATGTAGACAAGAAGTTGAAACACACAGGATTTCCTCTTAGCAGCCATGGGACCAATTGATATGGCGACGAGCGCCATGAACCTGTCATTGGTACCTGCCGTGGAAGACATGATTGCACGAACAACGGCATGGCAGTCAAGCGCAGATGGCCGAACGAATCTGCTTGAAGCACTGCAGAGCTTGTTCAAAGCCTACGATGTGCAAGACTCAGGAAACATTTCCTGTAACGATTTCGTCAAGTTGGAAATACGAAACGGCCTGGATCAGGGAGATCCCCGCAGGATCTTGCAAGCCTTTCCCAAGATGTTGCGGGCTGATTCTTCGGGATCTGGAATGATGAATTTTCTGGAATTCTGCACTGCCCAGATCACTTCGACTGAGGCATCCGCAGCTTGGCAATCGATATGCGTGAAACCTAGTTGGGCTGAAGATTGAAAACCGTTTCTCAGACATGGAGGTTTGGACAGTTTCTCTTGCCGCGCGTTGGTAGCATGAGGATTTGTTGAAGCTGCACAGTGCTGGCTAGCTGAACGGACGTTTCCACCAATAAAAAGGCTCCTGAATTGGGACAACTTTCAAGATGCAGCACACCCGAGGCATCGCGGAAACTTCCGGCGATTTCAGAGTTGCTTCGTGCAGCTAAACGCGATTTAGCCAGCACGCTCTCCGAAAGGCGAGGGTGGTGATGTGTGCACGAACGCAGCATGTCGAATGATGTGAATCATTTTTGCCTGGTTTCTTTGCGGAGTTAGCTGATGGAACTCGTCTTGCACATCTGCGGTTGGCAGGTGGCGAATGGGCGCACATTATTCCGTAGAGATCCGGCAGGAGCTTCGGGAGGCAATGGTGGGATGTCGGTTTGGGCGCAATAAGGGCTGCACCATATAGTTCATTGAAGTTCATTACTTGATGTTTTCAGCTGTGGACGCGGACATCACCCCTTCTTTGCAGGTGTTTTCCAGTTGGAAGGTGGATGGTGCCTTGTGCCTTTCTCCCTGCGACTGGGTGATGGCGGCAAAAGTCGTAGAGGCAGAGTGTGACAACATCTTAAGCGCAAAGTGGACGGGCGAAGCATCTTTTGCGGAGGCAGATCGGAATCGTGATGGGCTCCTTGGCAAGTCTGACTTGGTTAAGTTAGGCGTGGAAAGGTGATTTGATCCCGTAGTGGAACCGAGGCTGGTTGAGCTGTTGAAACCAGAGCATGCGTGTTGTTTTTTGCTCTGCAGTCGTGTTGGCACCTTCTCAGATGCCTTTTTTGGATACTTTACAGACACGAGCGAGGCTGGTTGACTTGGACGAGTTCATTTCGTTTAGCTGTGGTGTGTTGGAAGAGTTCTACGAGCAAGACTTGTCCAGCGCACTGCAGATGTTGAGAAGGGTGAAATCACACCGTGACAGCCGCCCTCCCACCTTGAATGTTAAGATTGCTGTTTACATGCCACAAGCCTTTGGAGTTTTCCAGCTCCCGGGCCATGCCCAGCACATGGAATCTGCTTATCGCCATGCCCTGGATTTGGAGCTGCCAAGCTCGATAGCACGGCTTCCTGATTTTCTGACGGTTCTACGCCTCAAGCTTGGTCTGCTCCAAATGTGGTTCGCAGTATTCTGGCAGTCGCCTGGTCGTGGCATGGAGAAGACGTTGGATCTTCTTTCGCCAGAGAACGGCACAAAGCTCCTCCATGACATGTTTGAAGCTGCTGCAAAAAAGACAGGTTTTGTGGCGCCCACGATTTATGTGACCAATGTAAGGCCAAGAGCATTTCAACTGCAGGACGTGTCCCTCGGCCGGCATTTCATGGTGTGTGTGTGTTTTTTGTGAAACGTTTGTTCCATTAAGCACAGTTCTCATAGGCAGATAGTGAATGTAGTGCGATTCTCGCATCATCGGACGGCCATTGAACTGTTCAGCAAGGCTCTGTCACGAGCTGGAAATGAACAGCCTTCGAATTCAGACGGGCACACGCTGGTGTGTGGATTGGGAGCTGCAGCTGTTGGGATCGGCCCGGAGTCGATTCGTGAAGTGTCCCAGAGACTTTCGCATAGCTCTAGGCGACAGCCTGGTCATCAGCCTGCCTCCAGAAGATTCAGGGATTGTGGTCAAGGTCTACATGGGAGATGGTGGGGCGCTTTCTAAGCCAAGCCTTGAGCAAGTACAAGTCCAGAAGGGCAAGCGAGGCAAGCAGGCCGGGTCGGATGTGAGAGCACTAGCTGTCAGTTGGTTCACGGACACGTTGGTGTGTGATGGCATACTTCATGCACGCCATGCGTTAACTATGAGAAGGCGCAGGTACAGTTTGCATGTACAGCAGCATAGCACGACATATCTGAGAGACGGTGTGGGCGGTTTCAAATTAATAAGTCGTTGGCTCGTTTTGGGTTCATCGTATACCATTTGCAAAGAAAGATGAGGATACCTGTTCGCAGTTTGTGAACCACATTGAATTCTGCAACGTGTTGAACCTTGTGCTGATCCCAATTGGCAGGTTATTCAGGCTCTGGCGGGATCTGCTTCAGATGGCAATGGAGGCCGTCTGGGGTTTAGGGTAGTTCAGGGTTTGGGGTTTAGGACTGTGGGTCAACTATTTGCCCTTGCTTCAGGAGCTGGCAACGGTGGTGCTGGCAACGAACTACTCGTGCCAACTGCTCCGAGAGGGCCCAAGCCCGCCAAGAAGCGGCCGCAAAGTGGAGTCTCCCAACGCACCGCACGGCTTCCAGTTGACAGACGGCTTGTACCGTGGCAGGAATTCCTTTTTTATCGTGACTTTTCTGTTTTGTCTGGCTGCATTCACCATGTGTCACCAACAGCATAGCGATCATACACTGGTGGTCGCAAGGTACCGATGCAGATACCACATCACGTGTGGTGTGACACACATTCAACTTCTGGAGCATGTTCACATACTCGCCATCTCAATCTGCATGCGTACACGTTGACACGCGCTCGCACTCTGATGCACTCGCTCGCCACATCGCTCCTGTGCTTACTCGGTGGATAAGCCTTGGCGAGCGCAGTCAAGCACAGCCATAAGAGTGTGACAATGAACAATTAAAAGCACTGACGAACCAAGAATGTTGTTGCAATATGTCGCAATATGCGAAGCTCTCATCGTTTTTTGGACGTCTGGCCTCGCGAAATCTGAAGCCATCATTTTTACTGGGCTGGATGCAAGCAACGCCCGGCCGTGAATCATTGATTTATCTCGTCGCGGTAGTATTGTTTGTTTTCGTGTGTGGAGCGTTGCCGTGCTCTTGGAAAGCCCCATGAAGCGCAGTGCTTGACGTGTTTTCTGGGTGAGTTTTCTTTTGTTTGGGACTTCTCTTATTGAGGGGCTCTTGGAGTGGTCTGTCGTTGTATTAACCAACGTCTTTTGAAGATTCTTGCGCCCTTTCATGTTTTTTCATGGTCTCCCGCTGTTTGGGGTCTGTTCTTGCACGATAAATGTGTGCTCAGCCGTATCATGTTCATCACCGATGAAGAGCGAGCCAGGTTTTCATCGCGCAGAAGGAGGGTAGTTGCACGCTGTTTGTGGAACTCAGCAGCTCGGCTGGATATCAGGGGCGATGATAGGCTTCGGAACGGATGTGCACCAGGGTTTTGCATGGATTGGCAGGCTGGGAGCACCAGGAAGAGCTCTTGGCTCAGGGCATCTTCCCGATTCCTGCTGTGGAGGTTGGGACTCGTGTAGGTTCATGTTTGTCACGCTTAGACTTGGATATTTCGTCATTTTTGGATTTTCGCCCGTGAACAAAAGCCGGACCAGGCTTCCGTGGGGAGGCTTGGGCCATTGCAGATCATGGTCCAGAAGACCGCTCCGCCAGTGCCAGAACTGCAGAAGTCCAAGGGTGTGTTGTGGTGGACTGGAAGCAAGCCCGGCACTCAGTTTCCATCAGTTTCCCGAGGCACAGATGCATTGCCAAATGCCAAACCCAGCCCTGCTCCAGCTGATTCGAGCTGCGCTGCCGAGGTGGGCTGCAAAGCAGATGAAGTCGAAGCCGCAGCCGGAGTGTCGGCCGAAGACGCCCGCTGAGATGCAGAACCAATCCAGCTGGGCACGGGCTCCATCGAAGAAACCGTGAACCTCCGAGGCAGAGAAGGCTTTCACAATTTGCTCTTTGAGGCAATCCTTGCAGGAGTGTCACATGCGAGCTGCAATGTGTTGATGCGAACACGGCCAGCATTCAAGCTCCACGTCAGGCCCTTTGAGCCGTTTCTCCTGTTGTAATTATGCTGTATTATGTTGCATACTATTGCTTTACAATTGAAAGTTGTTAAATGCAGTCCGACGCCATGCGATGGTGAGGCTGGCAAGAGGCATACTCTGGGTTCTTTCAGAATGTTCACCAAAATATCGTACTCTGTACGTGTGTCTGATGCGACGCGAAGACACAGCCCTTGCTTTCTTGTAGGGTTGGCCTAATAGACACAGTGTAGAATCTGTAAGTTGTGCTTAAGATACTTCAGCGTGGGTTTGTGGAACCTTTCCGCGCAGAAAGTTGCGCAGAGGGGAAGAGAGAATGGAGGCGTCAAATGTGCAAATTCATCAAGCCACTTAGTGGCAATCAGAGGGTGAGCTGTTGCTTGGACAGAACTGGACGCGGCTGGCTCAGTAGTGCTGTTGCCAGTACAAGTTGTTTCGTCTTCTGGGAAGACTCTGAGAATGGCTGGCTGACAAAGGAGCAGCCAGACTCTTCCGGCAAGAGTGCAGCTCCTGCGCTGTGTATTGTGACAATCGGCATCCCACCGATTATCTTCATAGAGCAGCAAAAATCATCAGACAGTAAAAGCCTGCACGCAGAAAACCAACGAACGCTATGGTGGAATCATGTTAGGATTTCGTCTACCATGTATGGTGTGCTGATGTCCTGGGGTGCTGCTCTGTGCCGCTCGTTGCCCTATCCCCGGCGTTTTCAATTCCAAGTAATGGACGGACGTTTCACGAAGCATGTTTCAAAACATGCAAAGGCGAGTGCCATGAAGCGCCCGGCAGTTAGTCTTTGTCTGAACTAAGGAACCGATTAGCGTTGAGGGTTGGCCACATGTCGAGAGCAAGCTGGACATTCATTCAAAGCCTTCGCGCTCGGCACTGCCAAACCAGCAGACCAGAGCGATGGCGGAATAAGTTTGTGGCGCATCTGCTTTCAGGACCTTCTGGGCAGTGTTGTGGGCTGGGATGGTTTGGAGCCTGATAATCTCAGAGAGTGGGAAAGAGCAGTGTTTCCAGGCTTGCAGAGTTAATTTCCTGAGCTCCCGCAGCTTGCACACGTTGCCTCGTACCAAGCAGCTCAGCAACACCTTACTTCCCAGTTGTGAGCTTCCCAAAGCTATCCATCAGGCGTCATCTCAAATGATCCTGCTCGGCAGTAGAGCACCGATTAATCACCCTGCTTACTCAGGGGTGGGCATTGTGGCACATGGGGATCCATTTGAATCAGGATTTACAAATTGCACGCACAAGCCCAAGCGACTCAAACGGCTCAAGCAATGCTCTCTCCTGGAATTGCTCTCCATGTGGAGAGCGCTCCTCCGACTTGTGCTGGACATGGCAGGGATGGCGGGTATGGTGGGCATGGCGGGCATGGTGGGCCGGCTCTCACATGCAGCTGACCCGCAGGAGGGCAACGGCCTCTGCTGGTACAACAGACACTTGTCCACTTCATACTGTAGTGAGTGTGGTGAAGTGAAACTCACGAAGTCACGGAGGCCATTTGCTCCTCTCAGTACGTAGCTCATGGCACTGAGGCAACAGGACTTACCTTCGATGCTGCATTGAAGCAGATCTTGCTTGCTGGCAGGGAATCTGGGTTACGGAGGAGCTTTGTTGCCATTCTTTGACGGATCAGTACCAGCAATGCTTCGACAGCATTGAGCAGAACGTCCTGGTAAAGCTGCAAAAACTACGAGAGCTCCAACTTGAGGCCGAGGCAGCTGAGCTCGAGCATCATGTTTCGACCATACGCGAGCACATGTATCCTTATGAAGCGCTTGTGGCTCAACCAATGGCTATGTGGTCATATGCCTGCAGCGTGCCGGACTCCCCTTTGCTTTGGAGTGATTTCTGCGACTGCTGTGATCCTGTGGAGCCGTATTGTGAGGGAGAAGGGTTTCGAAGCCAAGAACTTCAAGAGCATGTTTGGCGGCTGTATGCCAGGTGCTGCTTTCCTGTTTACGCGCGGAAAAGTTGGGGTCCAGCAGATGCCGATCTTCAGAGGACCATTGAAGTCGCCTTGCAACCAATGCGACCTCGCACGAGCATAATTCAGAAAGATGGTCCTGATCTGTCTTGGGGGATGGGGGGCACTCAGCTCGCGCGAGGTTGCTTGATCTCAATTCATCAGAATGCGACTGTTACAGCGTGTCCTGAGACCCATGCCTGTCAAGATTTCGACTGCTCCTATTTACGTGCGGTCCTGCTGGCGTTGCAGGTCATACAAGCCACTCGCCCACTTCCTGTCTTGGACTTCCTATTGAATGCCGGTGATGAAACGGTTGAAAACACGTTACCCGAAGCTCCAGTCTTCACTCGCACAGGGACACGATGGACCTCCACGTTGGCATTGCCGTTCGAGTGGCAGCTGCACCCTGCACAATGTGTGCGTAAGCTGAGAGAGGGCATGCTGGCCCTGGAAAGGAGCCGGTGGGAGGAGCGAAGTTCTGCTCTTATATGGAGAGGCACGCACTCGAACCTTTGGGCTCCGGACTGCAAAGCCGCACCCGCGTCAAGAGATGAAGCTATGATGGCCAGGTGTGTGACTCTACCAGCAGGTGAGCTAAGGGAATCCGTTTGGAACTTGAGCACGTGGCTGCAGTTGCCACGTGGGCGCCTCATTTGGCTTAGTAGGTTCGTACCCTTCATTGATGCAAAGTTCGTGGAGAGCCGAACTCTGCCGCCGATGTCCCCGGACTTGGAGCGCTTCCTGCGGGATGAAGGGCTCTTTGCGCCGTGGCTAAGTGCCGCCGAAGTTGAGCAGTACAAGTACCAAATTGCCATGGAGGGAAACAGTGCAACGGACCGCTTGACATGGCAGCTCTTCATGGGATCGGTGGTTCTCATCCCAGACCAGCCGTGGCAGGTCATGGCGCCACTGAATATGTTGCAGCCGTGGATCCACTTTGTCCCAGTCTCGCGACCTGCCTGCAGCTTTACGAGAGAGCAATCAGCAGATGTCGTGTCGACCACACACACAGGCAACAAAACAACCAGACTGTTGAGTCCTGATTACTTACGATCCTCCAATTCTCAGCACATGGATGGCCCAGCAGGTTCCTGTGACTTTCTGTGACTTCCTAGAAGGGAAGCTGCCGAAAAACTCGTGCTGTTGTTTGTCCATTATTTTTTTTGCATAGGCATAAGTGGATGAGGTACGACCTTAGTGACCTGATGGATCGACTGCAGTGGCTGATCTCGCACGATGCCGAAGCGAAAGTCATCGCTCAGAACGGCGTGGCATTCGCCCATCGCGGCTTGCCTTAAGCCATTTAAGCCAGCTGCCTGTCGAAGAGCCATCTTTGGGTGTGTGTGTGTGTGTGTGTGAACTTCGTTTGTGAGCGTTTCTTTTGTATTATTTTGCAAAGATCAGGTAGAGAGAGTCTCCTCGAAGCAAGTCAAGAAACTACCGACAGCTGCAGCCGACAAGACCCTTCTCGCTCAGGGCCGAGAAGAAAACCAACCACAGAAACGTCGCCCTTGTTTGTATCCGCACGCACCTTTGGCAACACCGGGAGGAGAGGGAGGAGAGGGAGGAGAGGGAGGAGCCGGTTGGCACCCTGCAGGTAGCTTCGGAACTGATGTTCCCAAAAAGTCACTGGTGCCTCTTTGGTATTCTTTGTGACTTGTGACCCTGCTGTGCCACCCTTGTGTGATGGCCTGCTTTAGCAACATGCTGCAGTCAGAGCCCGAAGTCAAAACTTTCGTCTTGTGATGCTTGAAACCCAGCTCCTTTTGCCCAGACCGGCACAGCAGTAGTTGTATGTCTACTCTTGTCGAAGCTGGTCTTGGTCACTGGGTTTGGTGCCGCATTCGCACATTTTGTGGGGCCCCAGCTACACTATATGAAAAAATGTGCACGTTCTTGGCTAGACGTTTGTAGCAGCGTCTATTCGGGGAACCACTTGTTGTTCTGACATTCGCACAGTCGCTGTGCCATTTTTGGCATATCCTGCTCGTGCCGAGTCACACCTGTTTTGCGCAGCATATCGCAGCATCCTGCTGGGGCAAGCAAGTTTGGTCCCGACCGTGACAAATCGTTATGTTTTCGGCCTCTAGTTGTACAGTCTGAGCTCGAGGCTGCTTTGCAACTTACCGTTCCATCTGAAGAGAAATGAGCGTGGACTCCGATCTTGAAGGAAGTAACTCCATAGAGTCACTGTCTGTGCATTTCGCGCCCAGGTCACTTGACGTGCGGCTTGGCTGTTGGCATAAGCGGGCTGCCGCCGGCTGCTGTTCATTCTTGTGATAGCTGACGGCTTTGCAGCTGTTGAGTGATTGTACAGCTGTGGCCTAGCCTTGTCCACAGCGAGTTCAGTTCATCCCACCTAGTTCGCGCAAGTTCCAGTTTTGCATTTAATTGGGTCATTGGGCCTAGGCGACGACTACATCCATTACGTGGACCGTTTGTTGCGTGCGCTCCTGGACATGCAAAGACTCGAAGATGGTGTTTTCATTGGGACCAAGTTCTGGGTGTGATTCGTAAGATTTCCTTCCATTGGAGCACACATGCTCCTCTCACGTGGATTTTTTGTTTTTGTAGTGGGCATTGTCGTTTGTGCGGCATGGAGATCTGAGGTATGCCCAGAAGTTGCAAAGCTGAGCCACAGCAATGAAGTCGCCCCGTTGCAAGGAACTTTATTCAGCGGTGTGTGATATGCGTCTTGAGTGGCTTCGCAAAAAGACTCGAACATACGAGCCGGAGAGATGCTGGCGCGGTACAGACACATATCCGAAATCGCACAGGAGCAGACATCATGGAGGACCGTTGCAGTAAGTGGATGTACAGGACAGTCGACTGCAAGCCTCCATGGGCTCAAGACTGTGACGAGCTGTGTTGTGCCCCAGCCTGTCGAGCCATGACAAAGGCGGCGACGCGTAGCACATCGTATCGCAGTGGACGTGTTCGTTAGCATGATGCCTGAAGTAGTTTTTCCTACAGCATGCTTGCTTTCCTCGGAGTGCGTTCTTCGAAGGTAGGACAATACATGAGTTATCGCAACTATAGTTTCCAACTCATCGAGATCGCAGTGCTTTCAGAGTTTCAGCGCAGGCGGTGTACTACAAGCTTTGGGCATCCACCGCCGCCTGGACCCAGCGAAGCAACTACGGCTGGTACCAGGTGCGAGCACAGTGTGAGCGCTTTCCGAGGAGTGAACTCCCGTAGCCACTTAGTGCCCCAGTGTAAGACACGGCGAACTGTTTTCTTTGCGAGTTGCATGCATGAGTGCTCTCTGCTTGAGCCACGCTGACGGTTCCATTCCCTTCCTAGCCTGAGAGCACTGGATGTGGGAGGGGGACGATTTTGGAAGAAGTTGCTACTACAGCGAATCTTTTTTTCGGTCTTGTCACGGACCTGTGTGTGCTTTCGTTGGAGGGTGGGAGTCAGTCTTGGTGGGATGTGGTGGGGTGAGGCGCCCATTGCATTGAGGCTCGGGTAGAACCTCAACCTCGGCTGTGCGCTGACTTGTTCAGGTTTGGTCTCGCATGGTTCCCTGGGGAGCTTATGTCTGGTCCTGAGAATTTTCGAATGTCATCCCGCCAGATATGCGGGCTGCCCTTCAGGGAGAGCCTGTCGGTGTTGAGGTGGCCGCCCCAACGGCTGCTTGGTACAGCTTCGGCCCACGGCTCAAGAGCACCAGTGCCACACCATTGTTCTGCACTGCTCCCCTCGCGTTTCTGGCGTTTCTCAAACTTTTGTGCATGTTGCCTGAACTTTGAACTCTCCCGAATCTGACCTTCCTCACCTTCATGTCCGCTCTCAGGCTGGTGGAGCGACGAGTGGAAGAAGATCTTGACGCTGGGCATCTATGAGCCAAAGCCTTGAGCCGCTTAGGGGGCCCTACATTATCCTACATGTTACTTTTTGCTACTTGCAGGATGGCCTCTGAAGCAGAGGGCCTCCTCGGCACTGTCTCTCTCTGCAAGCCGTGCAGTTCAGGCCTCCCTCCATTCATTGGGACTATGTCATGACAGTGCCGTCCCGAGATGTGTTCATTTGCTTGAGACACCAGTTCAGCAGTGCCGCACTTCCAAGAACATGCGCTCCGATTTCGTTAAGTACCATGCGCAGTGACGGGCTCAGACTGCGAAACTGGGATAAACTGCACGGTCGCTTGACAGGTTATGTCCGTACAGGAACTGATTGATAGTGCTCATGCGCTAAGCAGAAGCAGCCAAGTCAGTACGGTTCGGCTCTGTCGGCCTCCGGAAAGGTTTCGTTCTGGTCCTTTTTTCGAAGACTCTACAGGTACCCGGGCATTCCCTACAAGTGAGGGGCCCTGCTGATGTGTTTGACATGTGCCACGCTTGGTTTCCGAGACCAGTTGTGCATAGCTGAAGCTCCTGCGGACAAACAGAAGAGAAGAGCTCTGAGTCCGCGTCGCGTGGGCCGCGCTTTGGCCGCTCTTGGGCCTTGTGTCTGAAGCAGCTGACATCCGCAGCCAGTGGCTCAAAAGTTGAAGGGAGGGCTCTGGTACAATGACGAAGGCGATCGATGCCGACGATGTGTAATTGTAAACGCTTGCGCGCGCCGCCTCGGCAACCCGGCCCGATGCTGAAAGTCCTATGTCGCGTCGTGGTGCAACACCACGCAGTGTCATGAGTTCAGGAGGTAGGAGGCCGCAGGGGTGCAAGGAGGGGGGTTACGGGTTCACAAGGGTGTGGACCCCCCCAAAAACAACCACGGTTTGGGCAGGTCCTTCAAGAGCGGGGGGGTGGCGGGAAGGCGGGAAGGAGACCAGAACTGCCTCTTCTGGACGCCGAGGCGAACATACGCCTGCTGTGAGCTACCAGTGGCCGTGTTGTGTTTGACGCTGAGACTTGACCTCTCCCATTGGTGCTTCAGGCCGTCTACTACAAGCTCTGGGCATCCACAGCTGCGTGGACGCAGCGCAGCAACTATGGCTGGTACCAGGTAGGAGATGGGAGGTCTACGCGCGCGGCTTCAAATTTTCTTTCATGGTGTTGAGAGGTCTGGTCTCGGATGGTCCCCTGGGGCGCTTATGCCAAGTCCTGAGAGAGTTTGCGCAGCCGGCCGAAGGAGCGCAATGACTTCGGTACAAGAGAGACCTCTCTGATTGATCTTAGGAGGAGCTTAGAAACTAGAGCTCCCAATAGCCCTTCATATCCTTTAACTATAATATGTAGGGCCGTTACTGTAGTTTAGGGTCTGTTCCTTAAATAAAGGGCATATATTGGGCTCACTTAGGCAATGTAGACCAGAGTCCTTGTTTGAGGTAGCAGCACCGACAGCTGCCTGGTACAGCTTCGGCGCGGGTCCAAGTTGGCTTGGCCATGTTTTCAGGGCTCGACGTGCAGCCATGCGGGGTTTTTTTGCGTTCGTATGATTCTGCTTTGCCACGCGGTCTGACGGTCAAGTTTTGCGGCTAAGCGTGCTGCGGTGGTGAGTCAGGATGGTGGAGCGATGAATGGAAGAAGATCCTGACTCTGGGCATCTATGAGTCTGGGCCTTCTCAACCCGAATACAAAGAGTCAGCTCTTGTATTGGGTCCATTGGGCTTAATCCGGCCCCAACCTCTACAGTGACCCTCAGCCCCACACATCCCCAGACCCACTGGACCCATTGGTACAAGGTCACCTCCCCACCCGCCAGATCCCACCAGCATTATTTATTTTGTTACGTTGTGACCCCTGTGCTGCCACTTGTACCAGTGTACTCTGACAACACCTGTCATCATTGTTGATGTTTGGTTTTCTTCTTTCGGGATGATGCTTCACTCGGGTGGGCGAAGAAGCTCCGATCCTGCGCCAAACTTTTCTTCATGCGAGCCTGAGGCCTCCATCCATCCACTGGGACTACGTCATGACGGCCTCAGCCTCGATGGTTCAAGGATGTTCTCAAGAATACGCTCCCGAAAACAGAGAGAACCAAAGGCAAAGGCAGTTGCAGGCCCCAAGAGAAGCTGCTGAGTGTCCCAGTTGCCCATCCCCGGCACGCTAAGAACATGCGCTCCGACTTCGTGAAGTATCATGCGCAGTGACCGCCTCGGCAGCTTGGGGTGAGCCGCGGTCAAGCGGGTAGCCCATGTGTTGGCTGAGGTACCCTGGCATCCCTTACAAGTGACAAAGTGAGAGAAGGTGCCCCAGCGTCTATTTCTCCCTAGGTCTTTTTGAAGCCTAGTGGTTTGTTTGCAGAAGGAGGATGGGAGAGCCAGGCGCAATGAAAAGTCACGCATAGCTTGCGATGGCGGGCACAGCTCATGCTTTTTTTTACAGGTGGCATACGGCGACTCTGCAGATTCCTGCTTGTATGCACCCTGGCTCAACTTGTGTGCTCCAGCGGGGCAGTGGGCTCCCCAAGGGGCGGCGCTTGAGGTGGGCCATGTTCTTCAAATCATTGCTGTGCTTGTTGTGAGTGCATGCAAACATCTTTTCCTCTCCGGGCTTGGGGGTTTATGCGCAGGTGCTTCTGTTGGCTGGTTGCATGTGTACATGTATAATGCACCTGAAGCAGGCCCGCTCTCTGGCCATCGCCCCCACCACCTGGGACTCCGTCGCCAGGCGAGCCCCGGTGCGTGCTTTCCATGAGCGCTGCATGTGGAGTTCGGCTGTGATTAGGATCCAAAGCCTGCGATTACCTGGGGTCAGGCTCCGACTCAATGTGGCTCGTGCGACTTCTGCTCGCACGCCTGGCCTGGGCTTGAGTGGTAAGGGTCAGTGATCAACTCGTGGTCTCTGGCAAGACCTTGGCACAGTTGTAACGCTGAAGCTCACTGCTACCGCGGTACGGAGTGAGCAGCGCATTGAGTTCACCGCCTTGGTGAGAAAAAAGACAAGAGGAGCACCTCTCGTCGACAGCAGAGAGATGCAGAGAGCCGGAGAGAGCTGTGTAGTAATCATAGTAATTTGGGGTACTGTACTGTGCTGTGTTGGGTCCTTGGTGGCAGGTCGCGCTGCTCTCTTCCACGCAGGGCGCCCTTCTGAAAGGTCGCCCCACATGCCTGTCAGGTATGCTCGCTCGATCTCGCTCTGCATGCTTGTGATCGCTCGGCTTGTGCAGTGTCAGCAGCTTGCAGTGGGCACGCCGCTCATGTCCCCATTGCACCAAGCTGTGGGTCACAAAATTCAGAATTCAAACAAAGTCAGGAGGAAGCAGTTTGCGAAGCAAAGCACGGAGAACAACGTCCAAAGTCGGACACCACCATGAGGACCCTCGGCTGCATTCTGACAGAGCGGCCCCAAGACATCCCAAGACCGGCTTAAGCTGGGTTCAACTCCCGGGTTCGGTGAGGCGCTGCTTTTCAACAAGCACGCGATCAAGCCGCAGCCGCAGCCTGCTTTCCTGCCACAAACCTCCCTTCATTCGAGTGCGGACTTGAAGAGTGGACAACTCTTTGAGGTCCAACCGTGCACATAGGCACATGGGCGAGATGTCTACCGAGGCTTCGGAGGGAAAGTTTTGTGGCCAGAGCCAGAACTTTTTTTGAGTCGTCGAACATCGAACACTCACTGAAGGTTGAACTCTGAACACCAGGAATTATGGTTCGACAGTTGTTGATCGCCCTTTGTCTTGCAGATCGTCCACAAGACGGCGTATTGGGGGTCCATTCGAGTGGGCACGCCACTGCAGGAATTCAAGGCCGCCATGGGTTGTGCATGCTGCAATCTTGCCCAGTGACCTGCTACAGTGATGTACATGTAACGATACGTGGCGAGCACATATCAGGTGATCTTCGACACTGGCAGCGGGAACCTCATCCTGCCCACGGCGAAATGTACCTCAGATGGGTGCTATCCCCGGTGGGAATCCGTGGGATTTCAACGAGGCGTCACTGTGGAGTTCCAAGCAAGCTGACAGCAGATAATTTTGTGGATGATTATCGAAAGTGCATAGACATCAGGCAGAAGAGCAGGAGATTATTGTACCCATCTTTGCATGAAGTCAGGTGCACGCGGCACAAGAAGTACATCCCCTCGAAGTCCTCGACTTCCAAGGAGGCGCCGAGGGCCCACCTAGGGCTATGGACAACAATCGCTTTTGGACAAGTCATTTACTGCAGCCGAACTGTCAACAAATTTCTTCATCGACCTTGAAGCAGGTGACAAACGAGAACGGTGAGGGATCGACGGAGATCACATTCGGCACCGGGTCCATCACAGGCCTTGACCTTCGAGTGCGTGGAGTGTTTGGGGTTAGGGTACGCCGGCGCAGAGCCGTGCGCAGCTAAGCCTGCTCTACCAGGCGACTTTTATGAGGACCGGTTCTGCATTGCAGAGTCCCTGTGCTCGGAGGCTGGGTGTAGCCGACAAGCATGATTTTGAAGCGTAGGGTCTTAGACTCTTAGCCGTTCGACCCTCCGCCTGGATCCGGACCTCTGCAGAAAGGCAAAAACCCTTGTCCCACTGCCTCCACCATGGTGAGAGCCGTGATTAGCCGAGCAGTCGACCCCCCCAATTCTTAGCATCATTTCTGGGCCACCAGAGGCGTAGGACTGGGCTTCACAGTGACTGGACGAGAAGACTCATGTTTTTCTGCAGTTGTTTTGGCTTGGGCTCTCCGTGCACTTACCATGGCTAGAGCCTGGGCCGAGGGTATCATGTGCTAGTTATCAACAAGCTGCTTTCGGGTTTCTGTAGTCAAGACTCCCAACAGGCCCAGCACGCCCACTTAAAGCACGCCCCAACAAATTGCTGGGTCCGCCGTAAGCCGCGTGTTGGTGCACTTGCTCTGCGTTCCCTGCTGAAAGCGCTGCCTCAATTTTCTCGCGCTTGTCGCACAGTGAAGGTGCGCTTCATCGGCTCGGTCGAGCAGAGTGCTGGAAGCTGAGTGCAGCTTCGGGGATAGAGTCATGTCATCCCACTGTATCCTGCACTTCCAACACGATCTGACAGCGAAGGGTTGACCTAAGGTCGCACTTGCCTTGTTGTGGAGCAGAAAAAATTGCGGTCGCTGCAGCCAAAGCTGCGAAACGAGCAGCGCTCCGCAGCTGAGGCAGTTCCATTCTCTTCCACTCCCTTCGATGGCATCTTGGGCCTTGGCTTCAAGGCGCCCCCCCCCCCCCCCCACAGGAAAAAGATGCGCCACAGCATCGCGGTACCGGGGCCTTGAAACGCACCTGGCAAGGACCTATCCATGGGACATAACTTCAACATCTTGGACGACATGTACCAGCCAACCTCCCAGCACATGGATCCTACCGAACTGTAGAAGGCTTGGGGCGTCCTCTTGGGCTCGGCCAGGACTGGCTCCCTCCCTGCAGGGCAGTTCTCGGTCTTCTTGACTGAGGACGGAGATTTCACTAATCACTAAAGTCCCTTCAGAGAAAAAGCCATCTCGTCGCCTCCCTGTGCCAAAAGGATGGCTCCAGTGAGATCACCTTTGGCGGATATAGGCACGAGCAAGCGCTTCTCAAAAACCAACCCAAGATTTCAACTAATTTCAACCCTCAAAGATGGGCAGGCCCGAGCTGCTGGCCTCGGAGGTGGTCTGGGCGCCAGTGACGCACGAGTCCTACTGGCAGGCTGCGAGCCCAGGCTTCTCGAGCGTGCGCACATCAAAACGTCTGGGCGCGATTCGGTGTAGGGCTCCAGTCATTTTCCTTTTTAGTACTAGAGACCTCCGCAAGCTTGATAGCTGACGCTTTGTGACGGGGGAAAGGTTCTTGGGAATGGACTTCTGGGAAGGCAGCGATACAATGCATTATTTCTCTCTGCGTTGAAAGGTCGGTGTTCAGGACATCACTTTCGACAACATCGACACTGGCCTCTGCGGCACGGACGGTTGCCAGGCGCGCTATGATGCTTGTTGGGAGGCAGGCTGGGTGCCTCGGTGTCTCGTTATCGCTGCAATCACGAAAGCTGGCCCCCTTGGGAGCTTGCGATCGTGCCTGTCAAAGTATGTCCAAGGCTTCAACTGTGTGACCATTCAATGGTTCAGGGCTTGTAGGAGGAGGGGGGGGCTCCCGTTGAAGCATGTTCAGTACCCCTTACCACTTTGAGGAGTGCAGGTGCCCACATGACTGGGCATGTGTGGACGCCATTCTTAAATCGGGTGCGCAGCCCATGCAGTTTTCATTAGAAATCAATGTTTAGCTGACGCCAGACCTCCTTGGGACCTTGGCCGTAACTCAGCTCCGAAAGAGAGAGGGTTTGCCTGCAACCTCTTCAAGCAAAATCTGTCCCAGTCCGATCGCACCCAGCAACATAGATCTGCAAAAAAAGGAATCCCCCCCAAAACCATGTAGTCAAGTCGTCGTCGGCCCGGTCGGGTTCAGGTTGCCGTGGACACGGGCACCTCGATGTTGGCTGGGCCGCCAGCCCTTGTCAACAGTCTGCAGGCACAGTTCGGATGTTTCCTGCAACTTACGCATGAATCGGCGAGCCATGCTGTCTCATTTTTCCGAGCCCATGCACATGCTTGTGGTGCAGAAGTCTGTAGCCGATCGGGTGCGCCCACCTTCGTCGTTCTTAGTTCAACAGAACACCTTGACTCATTAGCTGTCAGGAGAAAGTCTCTGCCAAGGCTGCTGGCTCAGAATGTTTTGAGACCATAGCGGATAGAACTAGTACAGACAGTACAGAGTGTCCCTTGTATTTGGCCCTCTCAGCCTCAAAGGGTGCTCGGCCTCTGGGCTGGGTTCCTAAAGCTGCAGCCAAGGAAGACTGCTCCAACTTTGATAGCTTGCCCAACATCGGCTTCAAAGTTGGCAACAAGGTTGGCTGACGTTTATGCTGCTGTGTGATGTCTAGATTGACAGAACGCCGAAGGCCTTTAAAGGTCCTTTAAGCTTGGGTAGCTTGAAGTTGCCTTCGCCGCCTTCGCCTGAGCCTGCGCAGATCCTCAACCTGAAGCCGGAAGACTACATGGACAGCTGCAGTGTTTGGCCTTCTTTTCAGGTCACTTCCGTGTGAGTTGGCTAGGGTGTGATGTCTGAATTGAAGTTCAATGTCTCTGTTTTCGGCCGCGCAAATCCTTTAGGGTTCGGGGCGGTTTCATACTTGATCATACTTGCAGTGGACAGTTGGTTTCATGGACCGTGGCTGGTGTTGTGTGATTCGTAACTCTGCTCTGCAGCTGTTCGACCAAATGTAAATAACTCATAGCTGAGCTAGACTAGTAGCCCACTAGGACCTTCACCAGGCTCATACCTTTCGTCATGCCAGTCGTTGTCATGTTCGAACACATCTGAAGTTCTCACGCCGTCCGTTGAGCGCATCCGCCTGTTGCAGTTTGTCCGCTTTCGCAATGGGCTCCTCGTACGGGTGCTGCCACGGAGCGTCGCAGAGAGTTGTTTGTGACCCTGATCATAAATCGGGCACATCCCTTCTCTACCTCGACAGAGATTTTGACGATCTGGCATCGGCGAAAGCAAAGAGAAGAGACAACACGTCCCACGTGTCTGGAAAGCTGCGCGGTGTTCCTGTTCTCAGAATACCTACGAGCAACTTCCCATTGATAGCCAGCAGTATTGAGAGAAGTGCGGTGGATGAGTTCAAGCACATGCTGGGTAGCCATGGTGTAGACACAACAGGCTGGGGCAGAGATGGCACGAAGGCCATCGAGCATTTATTTTGGGAGCTCTTCGTCCAGCATGGCAGCATTCTAACTGGAATTGGGACTGGAAAGCTGAAACGGGTCACACGAATCCTGAAACTGCAGATTCTCGCGGATATCAACGGAGTCGACCACGTCATGGTGTCGCGCTTGCAGTTCACGCATGACGGCCAGCAGGTCCAGCGTCAGCAGCTTCCTTTACGGAGGCTCTGCTGGAAGATGCCTTCAGACAATGCCTTGCTACAATCCTGTGAAATCAACCTTTGCGATGAGAACAATGAATACGCAGAGTCCTGGAAGAGCTGCTGGCCATCAGTTCTGGAAGATCGACTTGGAATCTGTTCATCACTCCAGCATCAGCTGGATGAGGTCGCCAGCGCGTGCCCGAAGTATACGTTGGCAAGGAAAAGTATGTAGTCAGGAGTTATGAGGAACAGGAATGGCAATCTTTGACGACAAGCTGATGACAACTGATTTAATCCCTTCCGTCAGAGTTTTGAGGATAACTGGGCTTCTTTTCCCAGGGCTTGGTAGTGCCACGCCGAGGCAGTGTTGTGATTTTGGAATGCAGAACTTCTTCTGAATTGTCGAGGGATGTAAGGCGCAAGTGTGCAAGGGGTTTGTTCAAGGATTCGTACTTCCTCTGCAACATCTGTTGTCAGAATCTTTGCACAAGTTTAGTATGTGAGTAACGAAGCTCCACAGTCTAAGGTATCGTCAGTGCTCGGTGTTTCTGGGAAAGCATTGCATGTCTGTCGAGGTACAGCTACCACACCGAAGACAATGCCCTCAGCGAGGGCTACCCCGGCTTGAACACACTCTACTGTGTGCACCAGGCCTTTGATTGACCATCTGGAGCTGCACAGTCACGCTTCCGTTGACTTGTGTTTAGAACGGAGGCCACGTTTCGGGTGACAAACCCCGCACATGCCAAGGCCGCAGACTCAACACACTTTCCGGAATGTCTGGGATCTAGTGAGACTCAGGAGGAAAATCATAGAACAGCAAGATGGTTCCATTTGACTCTTTCGCAAGAGGTGGCGTGCATTGGCCTCCCGCTTGGGCAGGAGCCACATTGGAGGGAGAGATGAGAGTGGGCGCTGAATGGTGACCCGTAGGACTTTGCCACGGCTGATGGCAGCTTTTGCTTGGAGAGGCCGGGCATCCCAGAAACATCTGGTAAGCTCGACATGAGTGACACGAGAGGACCACATCTGCAGTGCAGGGCTGCAACTCTTTACACGCACATATCTCCTCTCTCCTCTCCTGCCTCCTCTTCTCCGTCCGTGCCAGGTTTCACAGCGAGGACACCTTGCCTATAGGCACGCAACTCAACGGTGGAATGTGCTAAATGTGTTCTACATGCAGTGCTAGATTTCAATGTGTCTTGTCTTTTTCCGTTCACGACTCCGCAGGTTCCCAGCTCAACGTTTGGTCATGGTTCCCTCGCCAGGAGTTTGACAAGGTGACACGCTGTGTAGCGCAATGATGGATGACAAGTCTCAATATCAACATGATGCTGCCTCTACTCTTGATGGCCTGCTTTGCAAGGCGAGTGCCCAGAAGAGGCCTGCCGGTTGAGCGGGCTCGAAAGCTGAGGGTTGGGGAAGCCCCGCTGTCCTTTATGTGTGAATGTGGTGATCTCTCTGGGATTTCAGGGCGGCAGCCACGGGACTGCAATTGAGTGTCGATGTCGCCTTTGTGATGCGCCCAAAAAAAAACCCCTCAAGCAGAGGCAGAACATGCCAGAGAACTCATGGAAGGGAACTTGCTGAACATCCGTCATGTTAGCTAAACAGCTGTAGCAGCTTGGAAAAAGCATTTGCCCTCGCAGCTTCTCGGAACCTACGAAGTGCAAGCAGGGCCGCAGCCTTGGATTATCGCAAAGTTCAAGAGGTCCTAAAAAGCAGCCTGCTTGAGGGTTCAGGTGTCACTTGCGGAGCCCTGAATGTTCAAACATGTTCAAACGTCAGACTCTTGAAACTTCCATCAGAGCTCTGGCTGAGGAGGAGAAATCAAGGTGCCTGAAGGTGTGGCCGGGTTGCCCAGCCTGGTCGAAGACCTTGATGATTTCGTTGAAGACCCGTGCTTGCTTGAGATGCCAACACGAACATGGGAGATGGAAACGATACTAAGGACACCCTGAACATAACAGTTATCCGTTGCACGCTGTCTGTCACTCAAGAGACGAAGTTGAGTTCTACTGAGGAGAATGAGTTGATGCTGCGGAAGCGGGTTCCTGTTTCAGACGGCGTGTCCAAGCTCGTATCCTTGGAAGTCACGGGAGTTCTGGCCCCAGTGGCCTGGTCTGCACTGTGCTCGTCTTGCTAGCTGGAATTACTGAGGCATCCACCGGCAACGCCAAGCGTGCCTCTTAGAGGGGAATGTTGATGCAATTTATGCAGAAGCAGTCAGCAAAGCAGTGCCTTCCGAGCCCTGTACCATCTCATGACATGTTCACAGTGACCTGCACGCACAGAAGTGCGCAGGTACCTTGTCGTGTAGCTGACAGCTGTTGTAGTTGCTCCCGGTAGCAGTCAGGAAAGCCGCTCCGAACACAAAGTTGCGCCGGGTTCTATCGAAAAAGAGCATGGGCCTCAAGATTGTCAAGGTTGCAGGGGCATGGGTAGACACCATGAGCCCAAGAGCAAACACTAGAGAAGACCGAGGAACCGACTGGGGCACTGTCAGGAGATCCATCTGCACGCAACTTTTTTGTTGGCATCTGCCAATGCTAGGCGATCAAAGCCTTTTTTCCTCATCAGTGTTTCTGACAGGAAGATGGCCAGCAAGATGCTCGATGTTAGCTACACCCTGCAGCAGTTCACACAGGATGTGGGTGAGTGAGTGTTGCATGGCCGAGGGACACACTTTGCAGGCACTTAGGGGCACGGCTAGGGAATCATGCAAAGAAAGCGCCGCAATTGTTGAGGGAGCGAGAACCTTTGAAGAATGGCTCTTGCGGGCCCTAGCAGGACCTAGCTGCATTTCCAGAGCTCTCGCTCTATTTGCGTGATGGAGTGCCAGCCTGAGAATGACGTCGATGCATCACAATGCAGTGGCATGTGGGACATGCGCCTCAGGTAGTGGAGACTGGATCAGGGCGAACAGCTGATGACGAGTGCGCCATCCTGTTTATGACGGCGTAGTTTTGCTGGAGGGTTCAGCTTGAAGAAGCCACAGACTTTCTGCTTCTTTTTGCGGCTTTTTGCTTCCAGAGGTATCAGCGCACCATGTGTGCTTTCTTTGCGATCTATTGGCTGATGCGCCGGGAGCCTACAGTTCGAGCCCAGATTGCCGATTGCCGAGTTCAGCGGTCGCTACTCGTTTCTGTGATAGATAAAACGCGGTTTGGGAAACCACGGCCCCCCCCCCACCTCATGACCGTGGGCTGAACTAGGGTTTCTTTCTGCATCACCTGATGCCAGTTTCCTGAATTCCGGTTTCCTGAATCACGTCCAGTTCTTACCTCGCGCGCCGATTCTTGATGATGTGATCATGGATCTTCCTTTTTTGGTGCTCTAGCTTTCCGGATGGGCTCAGGGACCATGCCATGCAAGCTGGATGTTGCAAGATCTGGGACAGCTTGTGCTAACAGATCTCAACGTCCAGCAGAGTTCATGCGGTGCGCTTTATGGGACAGACCATGAAAGTTCATGAAAGTGATGGCTCGATCCCTGTCTCTCTCTCTCTCACTCTCCCTCCCTCCCCCCTCCCCTTCCCGAATCTGCGTCATGAGCATGGGCGGATGTGAGCACCTCATCAGGTCTGGACATCGACGGTCGGCAGGGCTTCTGCTTCGGAACGGACGAGACCTGGACAGCCTTGGAGGCACCGGGCCTGGGTTGCGAGAGTCTTTGGTGATTAGGCGCCGAGGTTATCAAAACGCACCGGTGGCTGACAGTACTTGGGGAAATTGGTTTCACTCTCCCGCTCCACCGGCATATGCTCCGGTATTCTGATCCGCCTGACTCCGGTTGATCCTGTCTGAAGATTTGTCTGAAGCTCTGCTTGGAACTGTGCCTTCCACCTTCCTCGTTGGTAGTTTCTCCTGATGCCGGCTTGATCAGGAGTCTGCAGTTCAGGATGGGCAGGCCTTGAGAGACCTTGAGAGACCTTGAGAGTAGCTTGAGATGCTTCTTTGGTACCCCAACGTTTGGTGATGTTGGTTTGCGTCAGGGTAGTAGTTCTTAGAGCGTGTTGGAGAGGGCATAGCGACCGACTTTGAGAGCTTGCGGAAGTTCTTCTCCTCTGACCCGACCATGTGGCGTTGCTTTTGACAATGGAATCCAGCTGCTTGTTCTGCTCGTAGCCAGAAGGGCTGAAGGATGTCACATAGTGAAGGTGGCCATGAAGAGCGGGACTGCTCCAACCGAGCTGCAGAGGCGTCCCGGCCCCAGATTCCTTGAGGGAGCAGCTGGGCTGAGTTTGTGTGGTTGATACGAGATGATACGAGATGATACGAGATAGTATTGATTGCTATGAGGTGAAGTGCTTAGTTGCCATTCCTTGCGTGTGGCCAAGGTCTGTACCAGCTCGAGCGGCGCTTGGCGTTCTTTAACAATGCCCAGCTGGAGTCCCGGAAAGCGGTCGCGTAAAAGTGCCCCGACGTTGTCCGCTTGCACTCTCTACTCACCCACCCATCGAGGTGGAGCTTTTTTCGTCGGCTTATGGTTGATGTCGGGCACTCATGCTGCGCAATGAATGGGCTGCATCGCGAAGCTCCCCCGACGTGATTGATTTGAGCTTGTCATGGCGCAAGAAGTCATGCCAGCTGCAGGGTCGCGTATAAAACGGGCCTGGACGCTTGCCCAGTGAACATCCAGTAGATTCACTAGACAGTGACATTCAGCACATCTTAACACACGTTTCAAAGTCTTTCAGAACTGTTCTGTGCCTTCCGGAGAGTCTCTCGTCTCTCCCGAGGCCGGCCTTCTGGAACAGACGTGCCAGGGTGGCAGGTCGGGGAGCTTGGGGGAAGAGTTTGCTGATGTAAGCGAAGACAAGAGTGGCATGTGAGAGCAGATGTAATGCTTGACCACCCGCGAGACTTTCATTGTATTCTGTAGTCGTATGCTGGCTTGGTTTCGGCTTTCATCCCACTCCCATCACCGAGAACGTGTTGCTTGAATTCCGATTCCTCCCGGCCCAGCGTGTCAGGAACACCTTTCGCATCAACGAGACTCGGATGGTTTCGCTCTTGGCCAGCCCCTGATGTCTTCATGGCTTTGCTGTGGTTCATGAGTTCATGGCTACTTCGTCGTCTCCTGTCTCCAGCGGCAAGACTTGCGTGGTTAACAGGCCTTGACAGCCATCCACGACATCATGAAAATCGAGAACCTGCTGCCAACGGCAAGCCTGACTCATTAGACCATGTCATCTGCTACTTGCATGCTGACTGCATAGCTGCTGCTCGTGCAAGCTTCGACCTAGACAGACAAGTGGCCCATTGGCAAAGTCACGAAAGTTTGTGAAGTTAGGCTTAAAGTGGGCACGCGGCTTCTGATTGGGGAGCAACGTTCTGGTCGCGAAAAACTTATTCGCCTGACACAAAAGAACCTCTGATGAAGGAACGAGTCGAAACAAACAGATCCGCAGCAGCCAGGCTGATTAGGTTGATTCGACTGGCTACCATAATAACCATGACAGCATGTCCGGTTGAGCTAGCTCCTTAAAATTCTGGGACCTTCGGGGCACCCCTGTAGCTTTCATTCGCCCTGCTCTCCAGTGCCCTTGCAAAGTGCAGGTGCAACCAGAGCATGATGGATACCATGGTCGCACAGCTGCAATAATTGCATAGTCACGATGATCTTGAATCGTCCTTGTGGTGCCCTGTGTGTTTAGGGGTGACAGGAGTGTCGGCTAGTTTTGGGTTCAAAGGCTATGCCGCTGGAGATGTCATCGGAGACCACGATCACGCCTTGTGCTACGTGATGGACTGCGGTTGGTTGCAGTTGTTATTCGAGCTTTGCAGGGGTTCGCTGCAGCCCGGCAGTAGCCATCGAGGGAGCTCGGGGCATTTACTCAGATTTTCCTGGAAAGGAACACTATCCGGACCTTCTGCCCTCGTTCAAAGACCTTGATCCAGCAGAGAGACAGTCGGTTCAATTTACGCAGCGCGAGTCTCAGATGGAGCTTCTTCCCCACGGAAGATGACATGTGACATGCTGCCTCCATTGGACTTGCGGAGATGGATGTGCAGGGTCACCACTCCAGAATCGCGTGCGTCGTGTTGCCCACCGGAAACCAACTTACATGGAATACCTGGTTCTATTGCGAAGAAGGGCATGGGTAGATTTCATGGTCATTTTGCCTGCCTCTCCTTCCATCCCTCTCTCGTTTTAAATGGAAACGCTTGCGCACCCTGCCTCGGCTGGGCTGGCCCGATGCGGGAATGTAGCGTGCGCAAGGCAATGGTCCCGGAAAGAGCGGACTCAGCACAGGGGTTTTCAGGGTGCCAGCAGGTGCCAGGCAGGGGGTCTGAGGGGGGGGGGGGGTCGTGGTCTGTGTGGGTGGCCCACAGCGTAGAACCCCTTCTTGGCATCAGATGGCGCTCCGCCAAGCGGCTTGGTCAGGGGCAGAAAGTTTTGGTTGGGGGAAGCCTGGTCTGCTTGTTCTTGTGTGGAAGCCGAGGCGACTTCTTCATTCTTACAAACCAAATAGATAATCAACACAGATACATGGATGCGTGCAAAAGTACAATTACCGTGCAGGTGCAACCTGTGCTTCAACCATGGCTGGCTTGTACAGGCAGAGGCCAGAAGCGAGAGTTTTGTTTGCATATTTTAGCGCTTTCATGCTTTTAGCTTCGCAAGAGAAGCAGACTCTGTAAGATATGCTGCTGCGTCCCTCGAGGGTTCTCCACTCCGACACAGGCCCCTCCCGGCGCGATCTTTACGAAGTTCCGCGAGGCTCGAGAAATATCAGCAGAAGCAGTGGCAGTTGCTGAGGTTCAAGAGAACAGATAGAACAGTGGCTGTTGTGATGAATCTCATCTCAGGCTCTTGCGCGAGACCACAGGCCTGGGCAGTGCTTGAGTGAGGAGCTTGACTGTGACAAGTCTCGCAAGTGAAGTGAGGCATGGTGGGGCAAAAGACATCGCCCTCTACTTTGTACATTGGCTGACTGACTTGGCCAGGGCCTCACATTGCTGGCGTGCTCCCTTCTTTCTCACACCATTTTAACGAGAGCCACCTGTACGAGAAACACATTTTCACGGCTCGTCTCTTTCTCTTCAGAGTCTCAGCTACCACAGATGCCAACTCAAGCTTCCCCCCAAATTCAGCGAAGGAGTGGCGCTGCTTCTTAAATTAACTTTCTTTCTTAGCTTCTGTTTTTCTCCGTGGAAGGTTTAGCTTCAACGCACCTCGCTTTCTGGCTTTCTGAGGCTGGTGCGGAACCGACACCCCTGGGTGGATGCGAGAAGTTCGCGATCAAATTTCCGCTTCATGACCGGCTCTGAGATGCCCCTAGGGCCCTCTCCTACTGTAGGGCCTGGGGCGCTGGGCTCCCCTACTAGATTGCTGGAGATTGAGGGATGGGAGACGGGATTGCTGGAACAGCAAGAGGCGGGGGGCCGAGGTGCTCAACAGCTTCCTCCAGTCCTTCAAGTTCATTGAGGGCATCTCGGTGCGAACCGAGACTCAGGCGCCGTCCTCAGCAAAGCTGCTCACCGACTGGCCTTTAGCTCTTACCTTGAATCTGAACATATCAGCTTCCACATTCAGGGGCCTAAGGCCTCACCTGCTATTGTCAAGTCAGAGAGTGAGAGGATGTGAGAGGTCATGGAGAAGTATCTGAAGTACCGCTGGTCAGACCACGTGCCATCGCTCGGGGAGCCACCCCAAGGCCTTGGGGAATGGCTGAGCTGGGGTGTGGCAGTTTGTCAACCGCACATGTTGGAAGGCCCGCACGCTCTTGCAGCCATGAGGCTGCTGTGCATGGCGCAGGCCTGAAAGCTTGCTTCCACCCGGGTCTCAGGGTATACAGGAGTATTCTTGCTGGGTCTCGAGCTTGAGGGTTTAGGCTCTGGGGTCGTTGGGATGTCGCTCGTTCGAGGCAAATGGGCGGACCATCGTCGACGCTTTCAATCAAGAGCTTCCTTCGGAGGACTCATTCTAGATGTGCCATGCTTGATGAGTCACACTGCTTTATTATGTTACTCTTGTCTTTTCAATCAGAGAGTGTTTTGTGAAATGCTGCGTGTAACACAACTGCCCCCCCCCCCCTCCCTCCGCACATTTGCAAATTTTGAGTCTACATTTGCGAGTCGTGGAGCTCGGAGTCGAGAGTGTGGGGCTTGAGAAATCAAGTTTAGGGCTTAAAGGATTGGAGGTTTCCGAAGTCCTGACGTCGTCTTTCTCGGCCGAGGCCAGACCCCTAGCGACCCCTCGGGGGGTTTTAGGCACCACGTAGCGACCTGCATGGAACCCTTTTGGGACAGGCTTTTTGTTTAGCGAGTATTCCTAAGGACGCAAGCTCTAAACTGAAGGAACAGCGGTCAGTCAATAGGGAGGGGTCAGACAGAGGTGGGGAAACAGAAGGTCCTCATGAGAACCTCTGTTGCCTTTGCCCAGGGCCAAGGCGACTCAGAGTCATGCACAAAATCAGTCATCGCACAGTAGCGCTTAGGAACGGATGTCCATTATCCTCACAAGGACTCTGTCAATGTGCGTTTGTCTTTCACTTGTTCTCTTCGCTCACTTTTGGTTCCTTACAATTGTCGTATGGTTTTATGAAGTTATAAGGAAGAGAGCGAAGCAAGAAGACGCACACACTTCATGAAAGGGGGAGTAACAATGGCACACACACGCCCCCGTGCTCTCTCTGTTGGGCGTCTGATGATGACATGAAGCGTGTTCATAAGTTTTTTACACCTTTTGAGTTTGTAAGTTTGTGATAACCCGTCTATCTTTCAGGGGGGTTGGGGCATGTCCAGAACATCGTCAGTGGTGTGAGGACAAGGATGTTCTCAGCATCGAAATGTCCCGGACTGGCTGCGCAGGCCGCCTTGCGCGTGCTGGTAGTGCGCAGGTCGTGGCTGATGTTGTTGCGGACAAGAAGCATATCAAGCAAACGATGTGCACATGCGTGCACTAGCCATACATGCCTTTTCAGCTTTAGTCGTATTGAAAGTTCAAGCCAAGGCCCCATCAAAGCCCTTTCAAGTGTTCTACGCAGGGCTTGCAATTTAGTCCGAATGCCTTTGTGCTGTGAGCAGGGCTGCTGGCTGTAAGCGCTTAGAGCGTTACATTGCTTTCTATCGGCACATGGGATGCCCTTCTTTGCATGTGAAGAAGATATGAGAAGATCAACAAAGGCAAAATGAGTCAGAACTGACCGAGCCAGGCCAATTCTTCAGCCCGGATCTGACACCTTCGGAGGTCACCAAAGCGGTCCCCTGGCTCCAAGCTGCTCCAAACTTCAAGGGCTCAGAGGTTGCTTTGGATGCTGAGAGGATGCTTTGGATGCTTTGCTTGAGGCTGCGAGCGGGCTGCTCTTGACATTGGCCCTAATGGCTCCCTCCGTTGTCATATTGTGGTCCTTGACATGTCTCACACAACCTTGTAGGGTTATTGATAGTGTCACAGAACACCTAAGGGGCAACAGCACAGGCGGGCAAACAGCAATCAGCGGACGAGCGCGCTCTAAGGAGGCTTGCGCCCACAGCCGACCACTGTGTCCTGTACGGCGCATGGCGCATTGCCTCTCTACCGCGCGTGTTGGTGCGTGCACGCCTCTGCACGCTGTGCGCATGCACACGCGCACGCGGGGGGATAGCATCACCTGCTCCATTGTTCGAACTCCGCATCGGCCCGACGATTCTGGCCATCAGAGGAGCCAGGTTGCGCATCATCCACCCTTCCTTTCCACAAGTATCTGCAGGCTTTGAGGCCCCTGGATTTCCAGGCTCCCCAAGGCCGAGCATCAGAGGCCTCCAGAGAACCTCACATCACCTTGCCGGCCCTGCCTTGCCCCTCGTTTTTATCCTTTGAATCGAAAAAGGCTGGGCCGGCCTTCCTGGTCTACTATGGGCCAGCTTTTCTGCAAGCTCTAGGTGCGCCTGATGCGTTTTCCGTGTCTTTGACATGTCTTGAGCTGTGCACTGGGCCTTGAGGTGCAGATTGTCCGGTGCTTCGCATGGGCCTTGGTTCAGACATGGCTTGGAGCAGAGGACCCTCGAAGCCGAGTGAGGAGGATTGAGCGGAATTGCTATAGAGCAGCACGTTCATGAGCTTTCATCCTTTGCTGTATTGGTTTTCTGCAGGTCTTCGGGTCCTTAGCGAGATCTACCGTTGCGCTCGAGAGTTATGGCCTGAGGCTCCCGCATGCCTTGCTGCGCCCACTAATGTACTTTACTTTACTATCAGCGGTGCTCTACCCTCCATGACCCTCCTGCTTTCACATGATGTCACATGTCCACTCTCAGCTGTCGCTGCCCTTCTGCTTCTCTTTCCCACGCATGACACGCATGTTACAATTCTTCGTGCTGCATCGTTCCATTTCTTTGTATTCGCTGCTGGCTGTGGCTCTTGCTCTTTTGGTTGTGTTGAAGTGATCGCTTTGCTGTCATTGTCGACATCTTGCTGATCCCTTGGTTAGGGAAGCCACGTGATCCACTTGCCTGCACTCATATCGAGCAAGAGAAGCGTTTCCTTGTGGATGTTATTGTAGTTCGCACCAGTGGGCAGATAGATCGGGATCCGGGCCTCTTGTGTTACGCCAGCATGCAGCTAACGAATGCTCCGTGCCAGTCGCAAGCCGCGGCGGCAATGTCTGTGCATATTCGCATCGACACCATCAAGGCTTGTGATTTCAGCCATGCGTGGTATTTCCCATACCTGCATCTTCCGTTCTTGGATGCATCAGGTTGCTCCAGTGTACAAAACCCATGCAGAAACGCTTGGAACCATCTTGACTGGCCTAGCTTGTGGTGCAGGGCCTGGCGGTACAGGAGATTCAGGACGTGCTTACCAAAGGTGGGGTGTCTTTTCATAGAGGCTGTGCAATTAGGCTGCAGGCATCAATGCAACATTCCTTCAAATTCAGGCGAGCTTTGGCTGGTGACAAAGCACAACGAGAGTGAGGCCGTAATCAAGATCCGAGATCCACGTGGCTGCTCCCATAATGTAGCAGCTTTTGCTGCAGCTGCGAGAGGGATGTCTTCATGCAGGAGCGAAATTCATGCTATTCCTGATTGCATCTCGCCGGCGTGCGTCGCCCGTCAGGCCTTTGTGGAGCGTGCCTCTCACCGAAAGCTGAACAGGCAGGGGCTGTGCAGGGGCCGTGCCCAGTTCAGCTTCTGTTTGAGGACCTTGGCTGCGTGGGCTTCTTGTCGAGCTGCTGCTGGTAAGGGCTGAAGATGGATGGCATATTATTGATATTGCATCCTTGCATGAGGGCTTCAGGTTTAGACTGCCACATGCTTGAAACAGTCCTTCCGGAAGGCAGAAGTGAATAAGTTCGGCAGAGTTTGCTGGCAAGGTTTGTGCGGAGCTGCCAGAAGTTTCAAG
>CAJNDS010000959.1:40000-47919 GCA_905221605.1 Symbiodinium natans
CAATTTCTCCAGTGCATTACATGAGGTCTACATGTGCGTGAGTGGCCGTCAGAGTTTCTTTCGTTGTTTTCGTTCAACGACATCATCCCCTAGTGATTCTTTTGTGAATATTGGTGCGGATCTCCATTACGAGAGCTAGCAACAGCATAGCCATGAGTTCCCTCCTTTGTGCTTTCATTTGCATGAATGTATGGAGATAGATATCTTTATCCTCTAAGGTCGGCTTTTGCAGGAAAGGATCCCTTCTCAGATTCCTCCAACGCCACCTGGCAAGAATGGCCAAACGCAGATTCAAGGTACAGGGAAGGGTGTAGGGTTCCTGAGGGTTCCTGATGGTTCCTGACGCCATGTTCAAGTGCGAAGGAGTGGCTCGAGAAGTTCACGCTCAAATCTCAGATCCCCTTTAAGAAGCACGTGAAGGACATGCCACAAGGCAACATGATATCCACAGCGTGTGCCTAGAAGGACGAGCCCTCTATGATACATCGTTGCAGAGATGGTTTTGGTCTCTCGACTGTCTGTGCTTCTGCTCTCAACGTGTATTTCCTTCATAAAGGCACGAGCATTCGGTCAAGCCGCTTGGTGAAGACAGCCAGCCTGGGGCTTGAATGGCTTACCTGATATCGGTGACGCGGAGCAGTAAACACGCACTGGCACGCAGCTGTCGCTGTGCACAGGCCACTTCCTCCATCCACCAATGTCTTCAGAGGCTCGGCAACACAACACATGACCTTTGATTTGCTGCTGAAGGTTGCTGTGATTGCTGAGCTGTCATGATGGGCTAGAGATTTCAATCCTCGTGCCGTGGTCAGGAAGCAGCGACTCGCAGCTGTCCAAGGTTCCAAACCCGTTGCCCTGACGCTTCCCAACCGCTGTGCGAGTTTAACGCGTATGCGATGGCGCAAAATGTTTTTCTCGGCTGCAGGACGTCTTCGATTGGCCAGACTGGCACAATCCACACACTGCCAAGTCCCCGCAGTCTTCCGAGGACCGGATCTGCATTGACATCGAAAGGTTCCGGTGTCAAACTGTTTGGGCGGTTGCTGAAAGGACCATGCGACCGAGAGTGCACATGATTGGGCAGCTGACTTTCCCAGGGTCAGTTTTTTTTGTGACGCTGCTGTGGATAGGGACACACTTCTTTGTTGCCCGAAGCATTCGCTTTCGTTCCAATGAGGCAAGGAAGATGAGACGCCTTCTTGATGGCGACTTTCTGCAGAAGCTGGATGCCTGGCTAGATGCTTTCTGTACGCTACCCTGCGTTGTTTCTGTAGTCTTTCTTTCCCGAGGCCAAAGCAGCCAACCGCCTCTGCACAAGGTGGTAGCCTAAGCTGGAGCCAATCCTACAACCTCATTGAATTTGTGCCTGGCCTGTCTTCAGGTTGGGGTTGTGAGTGGCTCGTGAAGCTTTGAGCTGCTATGTTTGGCTCGTGCAATTTTCATGGGTGTGATGTTGTTTCGCTCAGCAAGCTTGCGAGGCCTGTCTCGAAAGGGTTCCCAGCTCTTGTCCATCAAGCTGCACAAGGCGACGCTCGGGCTAGAGGTAAGTTCAGCAAACATGGAATTTGCAGGTGTAGATCTGAAGTGACTCTCTGGCGACCTGCACGCCCTCAGAAAAGCCGCCAGGTCTGAGAGCAGGTGCTCTGCACACAACTGCTTATTGCTACCGTGGGTCAACGCGAATCGGGCTTCGATTTGGGAGCTGGATCTCCTTGCTCTTCCAGGACGGCGCGAAACCTGCAGCGGCCTGGAGACAAAAGCGCCGCATCCGACAGAATCTGGGAATCTGAGGAACCTTCCGGGTAACCTTGGGGTGAGGGGTAGGGACGGAAGATGATGGAAGGGGTCGTTACAAGCAAAGTGCATGACTCCATGCACCCATCGGGACTTTCGAGGGTTTGCAGGCCACCCAGGTCGCATCGCTGCAGGTTTTGCAGAGCCCGGGATGCCTTGCCTTGCTCTTTCTCTGACTCGCACTCTCTCTCTCTCTCTCTCTTTTTTGTTTTCTTCGCTTCTCCCCATGCTCCCTCCCTCCCCCCGCTCCTCATTCTCTGTCTCCGCAAATCCAACGGCAGTGTGTGGATCTTCTGAACTTTGTGCAGTTCTTCGAGCTACATTGGGTGTATGCTCCATGTATACCTTGCCCCCGGCACTCCGACATTTGCTTCTCCTTAAAAAACTGGGCAGAGGCCCTCTGCAGCCCTTTGGCCCCATCGATGCTCCAAGTCCAAGAGCCCAAAAGAGTTCAACATAGTTCAACTAAGCATTCCTCGAGTATTCCTGGGCCACTGAAGGGACTCAAAGAAGCCAATGTGCGCTGGGCGCTTCTGGTTAATGGGCAATCCCCCCAAGATTTCTCAGTCCCATGTGCTCACCCTGTGCTTGGTAGGCCGTTACTCTCCTTTTTCCTGCCTTCGCCAAAAATGGGCGCGGGCGTTTCGCAAAGCTGCTGCCAGGGCGAGTCGCAGAGAGTTGTTTGCGACTTAGACCACTCTTCTAGCGTTTCGCTCCTTTATCTCGACAAAGAGATCGAAGATGACCTCACGTCAACCAGAGGAAGCAGTGACTCCTCCAGCCGAGCAAGCCATGGCCACACTGGAAAGCTGAGGGGAGTTCCCGTCCAGCGAGTACAGGCTTCGATTCCACTCATGAAGGCAAGCAGCCTGGACCGGAGTGGTGTCGACGAGTTGAGCAACGTCTTGAGAAGCCACGGTGTAGATACTACGAGCTGGGGCAGGCACGGGACGAAAGCGATCGAACATTTATTTTGGGAGCTCTTTGTCCAGCATGGCAGCATCCTAACCGGTGTTGGGACCGCGAGTCTGAAGCGGGTCACTCGACTCTTGAAGCTGCGTGTTCTTGCAGATATCGGCGGTGTGGATCACGTCGTGGTGTCTCGCCTGCAGTTCATGCATGATGGACAGCAGATCCAGCGCCAACAGCTTCCTCTACGGAGACTCTGCTGGAAGCTGCCGTCGGACAGTCCCCTGCTGCCATCGTGCGAAGCGAATTTATATAACGAAGACTACGAATACGTGGAGTCCTGGCGCAGCTGCTGCATGTCTGTTCTGGAAGAGAGACTGGGACTTTCCACGACGACCGCTCAGCAGCAACTTAAAGAAGTAGCCAATACGCACCGCGCTCAGTTCAAAGCATTGAGAGTGACTTCTTGGACAGACAAGAATCTAGTAAAGTGCTTCGCGTGCATAGGGTGTGCACAGTCGGGTGTTAGATTCTATGTGGGCCATTCTCTCTCCACAAATTGAAGGTACAGCTATCAGACAAACGATAACGTGCCGAGCACGGGCTACCCGGGCTTGAACACGCTGTATGCTGTGCATGAGGCGGGGTCTTTTCTGGGCCCATCGTATCCTGCGGTTGCACTGACCTCAGTGCCGCCTTGTCACCTTTGCTTCTCGCCAGGTCACGTTCCGAGTCGTGAATCCAGACCACAACAAGGCCACGACATGCCTGCGTGGATTTTCGTGCGCTTTTGCGCTCGCGCTTGTCATGTTGAAGTCCAACAAACTCTGCGACTTACGAGTCACAAGGGCAAAGGGGGTCGGTCTCACGAGACATAGTGCACGCATCACCAAACCCTGACCTCAGCTTGACCCTGCTCAGGTGGCGGGCATTGGCTTGCCCTTAGGGCAGGAGATGTGCTTGGCAGTGAGAGCATCCTAGGGCGAGATTCCTCTGCTTAAGTAGTCCTCCGAAACTTAAGATGTTGGGCTGGCATTAGGCTGACCTCCTTTTCAGCTGTGGGGTTGGGGTTTGATAGAAGGAGTTCGCCACTGCCGATGGCCTCTTCAGCCTGGAGAGGCGAGACCCAGACTTCGCCAAAGTGTAGAACTCCTTTCGCAAACCGGCAAACCGGGTCCACTTGCCTCGCCCGACATGCTCAACCCGCTAGAATCCTTCCGGGGTCGACTTGGGAAACAGGATGAAACAAGGCTGTGTTGGCTACATCTGGCCCGCCAAAACAAGGGACAGGAGTCCAGTGCACATTAGCTCCGACAATTTTCGAGTAAGCTACGGTATCATCGAACTTATGAGTATTTTCATGAATTGAAGCTCTGCTCCTAGTATTTTCTGGCAAGCTCGTATGGTGATGCACTCAGGTTCCACAGCAAGGAGCCCATTCCGATTGGCCTGACTCACAGCTCTGATGTCAAACCGCTGACAGACCCAAATGTCCATATTCGAAAAAGTTTTCTCAGATGGTTTTTTGGTTGGGAGAACATGCTGAAGAGGCTCGCAGCTGAACGTCTGGTTCTGGACGCCCTGCCATGACTTTGATAAGGCGCTCTCTGACTGCCAGGGGTCGAGACATCGAACGAATTGAAAGCCTTTCAAAGCATTTGAAGAAGCTCAGAGATGCTCTCATAGACTAGAGCACCTCTGTCGTAGGCTCTGCCCATCGGTGGCTCTTGCAGCTATGAGTCATTCTGCCCTTGTGCGCAAGGCACATGCGCGGCGGAGGCTTGGTCTGTAGAAGCCAGCTCCATGCCGTGCCCAGTAAGAAAAAAAACTGAGCAAAATCTTCTCAGAAGAGTCAGGTTGGTGGTTAACTTCTGATTCTTGTAGTTTTTCTTACCGACTCTGGGGGGGCTCTGTCTTGTTTGCGTGAAGTTGGAGTGAAGCAGGTGAGGATGTTTTGAGTCTTGAGTCTTGAGATGGGTTGAGATGGAGGGCTGAAACTTGCTGTGGTCACCCTGCCAGTCTGCCACCCTCGGAAAGACCGGGCCTCAGCACGAATCCGTCGTGACGGCATGCGGTTGGCATGCACAGCAAAGTTTGCCCAAGTGCCAAAACTATCAGAGCAAGAGCTATAGCAAGCTCAGTAGCCTTCAAACCAGGCCAAAACCAGATCCTGAAAACACGCACATCCGACTCGTGTCCTACCAGGTGGCGAGTCCCCCGTGGTGAAGCGCTTGGTCGTGGCCCCAGGAACCATGGAAATCTATCGACAAAAGACGAAAGATGTCTTAAGCAGTCTCAAGCGTTACGCTCTTGTCAACACCACCAGTCCTAAACTACTGCTCGTGCTGGTTGTTATTCAGGATTTAGGGAGGGGGTTCAGCAATGCAGCTTTGACAAAGGCAAAGGTGCTAAGCCGGGCATAGTGTCAAAGTATGTGACAATGGATGCGTCGGTGTCACTGCATCCTGCACCAGCCACAGCAGCTGTTAAGGAGTTGGTTGGCTACTTTAAGAAATGATGCGCTGACCGGTCTTGGCGGAGTTCAATTGGGGGTACCCTGTGGTTTGTGAACTGTTAGGATTCCTCAGAGCGTGCCCAGGAGGGAGAGCTGACATTGCAGAAACGCGTTCCGGTCGCACCAGCCATCTCGAAGACGGCGTCCATGAATCCAGCAGCCCGCTTCCCAGAGTTCTTTGATGTGCGCCTTTGGCTTTTTTGGTGCAGCCTTGGCGCAAGCTTGGTGCAACCAGCGAATCGCCAAGGGTCCTGTTGGCAAGGATGCTAATATGACGAAGCCTGCGGCCTCAGAGATCCTCAGAGATCCTCGTTTTTTGAGTGCCTTTGAGTGGCCTCAGAAGGTGCTTAGCACGTGCAGAAGCGGTGCGCCTTGTGAAGACTTGAGCTGGACTTTCCTAAGGAAAGGCGCGCCCAACGCCCATCTGCGTCGCATCCTCGCCAACAAGAGCTTGAGCCTCGGAGACTGGCAACTGTGGATTGGGGCCCGGGCTGTGCCAACCCGGTCAGAGCAATTGCATTGAACTGACTGGCGTGAGGAACCGACTGGAAGACTGTGAGGAGAGCTGGATTTAAGTGGGACGTGTATGTTTCTGACTTGACTGTGCAAAAGGGGCTTGAGAGCATGCGGCCGTGTGCTACTCGTAGCAGGAAAATGGCCAGCCGGATGCTGGACCGAGACTACACCCTGACTCAGTTCACGCAGGACCGTTCGCGTCCCATCTCTGAGTGAGGGTTGGGCCACCTTTGTACGATGGCACTAGGACCTGGCAGCATTCCCAGAGCTCTCCCTCTATCTGCGCGATGGAGCGTGGGCCTCGCCGTCCACCACACGTCAACAGGTCCGGCAGTGGCAGTGGTGAGCAAAATGAGAGAAGGCTTCTTAGGCCATGGCGGATGGCTCTCCAGCAATTCATCTATGCCTTTGCACGCTTCTGGGGCCTTGATGCGTCCAGTGCTGAGGTGGTGGAGACTGGATCGGGCAGAACGACAGATGATGAGTTCCCGAGCATGTTAGCAGCCTTGTAGAGATAAGAAGCCTGTGGCAAAGTTGCTGCTTGTTGCCATCAGACCACAGTCCGCTCTTTGATCTAGCTGGCCCACTCTTTATCTACCGGCCTGGCAAGGAACCTTTCATGATATCTCCAAATGCGACAACATCTCAATGTGTCGGGCAGGTATCAGCGCACTGTGTGCGCCTTCTTTGCTATCTACTGGCTGATGCGTCCATACCTCGACTCTCGTGCCTGGGCATCAGTCTGAATCAGTCTGTTCCCAGTCAGATCTTGTAAGGCCTGGACATTGATGGTCGTCAGGGCTTCTGCTTCGGCACAGACGATAACTGGACCGCACTCAAGGTGGGAATGTTTTTGAATACAGTAGGAGTCCCAGTTCAGTACAGACAGCCTCTGTGGTTCAGGACGTGTTTGCAGTTTTGGTGTGCAGAGCCGTAGTTGCTCGCGGCTTTGGAGTTCAATGTGACACAATGTCACCATATGTCACCTTTCACTGTCCGGAGGAGTCTGCGATCCAAGATGGGCAGGCGCGCAAGTTTGTCTGCAAAAGGGGCATCTTTCCACCTCGCTTGATGAACACAAGCAGTCCTGCAACCAACTGCCTGAAAGTACACATCTCTGTGAGTTCCCTTCGCGCTCAAATGAAGCATTAGCCCTCAACCTTACACCGCCAGCAGGGCGCGTGATAATCCGACAGCGTGAGCCTTCGTAGCCCTCAAGCTGATACCAAGCTGATTCCAATCTTGCAGCCTGAAGGTGGCAATGCAGAGCAAAAGCGCACCGATGGAGCTGCAGCAACGCCTGCGACCCGGGGTCATTACCACTCAGGACTTGGCGATTGACTGAGGGAGTTATACGTAGTCTTTCGAAGTTCTCACGGCGCAGCGCCATCAGCCGTCAGCATGAAGTTGGTGTTCGCATGCCCCTTTCTGGTACAAGCTCAGGCTTATACAAGGTCGATCGTCGCCTGGCTTTCTTCAACAATGCCCAGTATGCTCCTCAGAAGCCACCAAGACATTTCAGTAGACTATGCGACTATGTTGGATACATACCAGCTGGTTATGCGACCATGTTGGATGCCAGGCTGTGCATGTCCTGCCACCTAAGGTGGGGTTTCTTCCGCCGACTTATGGTGGATGCCAGCTGCTCAGACTTGCAGTCGTGCATCTGCTCGACATTTCCCACTCGTTTTCCTTCCCCCGGAGTGCTTGGAGATTGCGCACCGGTCCAGGCACGACTTTATATCAGGAAAAAACACTCGTACAACTCTGCTTGCAGAGAAACGTCAACTTTTCTTGACATTTTGCTGCTCTAGGACTATTTTGAAGGATCTTGGGCACGTCGACCAGGGACGGGTTGGGCTCAGTCCTTGTGCAAGCGCACCTTCAACTGTAGCGTAGTGTTCCCCAGAAGTTGGTGCGAAGCTTATGAACGCAGAGCTACACGCACACGCACGCACGCACGCACACGCACACGCACACGCACACGCACACGCGCACGCGCACGCGCACGCGCACGCGCACACGCATGCACGCACGCATGCACGCACGCATCACGCACGCACGCACGCGCACGCACGCACGCACACACGCACGCAGGCACACACGCACGCAGGCACACACACACACACACACACACACACACACACACACACACATCACACACACACACACCACACCACACAAA
>CAJNDS010000960.1:0-47914 GCA_905221605.1 Symbiodinium natans
GTAAGGTTTTTGTCTTGGCAAAACCCGTGGTGGTTATAGTTCGCAGGTGCTTGTGGTAAGGTTTTTGTCTTGGCAAATCCCGTGGCGGTGATAGTTCGCAGGTGCTTGTGGTAAGGTTTTTGTCTTGGCAAAACCCGTGGTGGTGATGGTTCGCAGGTGCTTGTGGTAAGGTTGTTGTCTTGGCAAAGCCCCTGGTGGTGATAGTTCGCAGGTGCTTGTGGTAAGGTTTTTGTCTTGGCAAAACCCGTGGTGGTGATAGTTCGCAGGTGCTTGTGATAAGGTTTTTGTCTCGGCAAAAACCGTGGTGGTGATAGTTCGCAGGTGCTTGTGGTAAGGTTTTTGTCTTGGCAAAACCTGTGGTGGTGTTAGTTCGCAGGTGCTTGTGGTAAGGTTTTTGTCTTGGCAAAACGCGTGGTGGTGATGGTTCGCAAGTGCTTGTGGTAAGGTTTTTGTCTTGGCAAAACCCGTGGTGGTGATAGTTCGCAGGTGCTTGTGGTCAGGTTTTTGTCTTGGCAAAACCCCTGGTGGTGATAGTTCGCAGGTGCTTGTGGTAAGGTTTTTGTCTTGGCAAAACCCTGGTGGTGATAGTTCGCAGGTGCTTGTGGTAAGGCTTTTGTCTTGGCAAAACCCGTGGTGGTGATAGTTCGCAGGTATTTGTGGTAAGTTTTTTGTCTTGGCAAAACTCGTGGTGGTGATAGTTCGCAGGTTCTTATGGTATGGTTTTTGTCTTGGCAAAAGCCGTGGTGGTGATAATTCGCATGTATTTGGTAAGGTTTTTGTCTTGGAAAAACCCGTGGTGGTGATAGTTCGCAGGTGCTTGTGATAAGGTTTCTGTCTTGGCAAAGCCCGTGGTGGTGATTGTTCGCAGGTGCTTGTGGTAAGGTTTTTGTCTTGACGAAACCCGTGGTGGTGATAGTTCGCAGGTGCTTGTGGTAAGGTTTTTGTCTTGGCAAAACCCGTGGCGGTGATAGTTCGCAGGTGCTTGTGGTAAGTTTCTTGTCTTGGCAAAACCCGCGGTGGTGATAGTTCGCAGGTGCTTGTGATAAGGTTTTTGTCTTGGCAAAAACCGTGGTGGTGATAGTTCGCAGGTGCTTGTGGTAAGGTTTTTGTCTTGGCAAAACCCGTGGTGGTGATAGTTCGCAGGTGTTTGTGGTAAGGTTTTTGTCTTTGCAAAACCCGTGGTGGTGATAGTTCGCAGGTGCTTGTGGTAAGTTTCTTGTCTTGGCAAAACCCGTGGTGGTGATAGTTCGCAGGTGCTTGTGGTAAGGTTTTCGTCTTGGCAAAACCCATGGTGGTGATAGTTCGCAGGTGCTTGTGGTCAGGTTTGTGTCTTGGCAAAACCCGTCGTGGTGATAGTACGCAGGTGCTTGTCGTGTCTTGTCAAAACCCGTGGTGGTGATAGTACGCAGGTGCTTGTGAAAAGGTTTTTGTCTTGGCGAAACCCATGGTGGTGATAGTTCGCAGGTGCTTGTGGTAAGTTTTTTGTCTTGGCAGAACCCGTGGTGGTGATAACTCGCAGGTGCTTGTGGTAAGATTTTTGTCTTGGCAAAACCCGTGGTGGTGATAGTTCGCAGGTGCTTGTGGTAAGATTTTTGTCTTGGCAAAACCCGTGGTGGTGATAGTTCGCAGGTGCTTGTGGGAAGGTTTTTGTCTTGGCAAAACCCGTGGTGGTGATAGTTCGCAGGTGCTTGTGGTCAGGTTTTTGTCTTGGCAAAACCCGTGGTGGTGATAGTTCGCAGGTGCTTGTGGTCAGGTTCTTGTCTTGGCAAAACCCGTGGTGGTGATAGTTCGCAGGTGCTTGTGGTAAGGTTTTTGTCTTGGCAAAACCCGTGGTGGTGATTGTTCGCAGGTGCTTGTGGTAAGATTTTGTCTTGGCAAAACCCGTGGTGGTGATAGTTCGCAGGTGCTTGTGATAAGGTTTTTGTCTTGGCAAAACCCGTGGTGGTGATAGTTCGCAGGTGCTTGTGGTAAGGTTTTTGTCTTGGCAAAAGCCGTGGTGGTGATAGTTCGCAGGTGCTTGTGGTAAGGTTTTTGTCTTGGCAAAACCCGTGGTGGTAATAGTTCGCAGGTGCTTGTGGTAAGGTTTCTGTCTTGGCAAATTCCGTGGTGGTGATAGTTCGCAGGTGCTTGTGGTCAGGTTTTTGTCTTGGCAAAACCCGTGGTGGTGATAGTTCGCAGGTGCTTGTGGTAAGGTTTTTGTCTTGGCAAAACCCGCGGTGGTGATAGTTCGCAGGTGCTTGTGGTAAGGTTTTTGTCTTGGCAAAACCCGTGGTGGTGATAGTTCGCAGGTGCTTGTGGTAAGGTTTTTGTCTTGGCAAAACCCGGCTTGGGGTGATAGTTCGCAGGTGCTTGTGGTAGGGTTTTTGTCTTGGCAAAGTCCGGGGTGGTGATAGTTCGCAGGTGCTTGTGGTAAGGTTTTTGTCTTGGCAAAACCCGTGGTGGTGATAGTTCGCAGATGCTTGTGGTAAGGTTGTTGTCTTGGCAAAACCCGTGGTGGTGATAGTTCGCAGGTGCTTGTGGTAAGGTTTTTGTCTTGGAAAAAAACGTGGCGGTGATAGTTCGCAGGGCTTGTGGTAAGGTTTTTGTCTTGGCAAAACCCGTGGTGGTGACAGTTCGCAGGTGCTTGTGATAAGGTTTTTGTCTTGGCAAAACCCGTGGTGGTGATAGTTCACAGGTTCTTGTGGTAAGGTTTTTGTCTTGGCAAAACCCATGGTGGTGATAGTTCGCAGGTGCTTGTGGTAAGGTTTTGGTCTTGGCAAAACCCGTGGTGGTGATAGTTCGCAGGTGCTTGTGGTAAGGTTTTCGTCTTGGCAAAACCCGTGGTGGTGATAGTTCGCAGGTGCTTGTGGTAAGGTTTTTGTCTTGGCAAAACCCGTGGTGGTGATAGGTCGCAGGTGCTTGTGGTCAGCTTTTTGTCTTGGCAAAACCCGTGCTGGTGATAGTTCGCAGGTGCTTGTGGTAAGGTTTTTGTCTTGGCAAAACCCGTGGCGGTGATAGTTCGCAGGTGCTTGTGGTAAGGTTTTTGTCTTGGCAAAACCCGTGGTGGTGATAGTTCGCAGGTGCTTGTGGTAAGGTTTGTGTCTTGGCAAAACCCGTGGTGGTGATGGTTCGAAGATGCTTGTGGTAAGGTTCTTGTCTTGGCAAAACCCGTTGCTGTCATAGTTCGCAAGTGCTTGTGGTAAGGTTTTTTTGTCTTGGCAAAAACCGTGGCGGTGATAGTTCGCAGGTGCTTGTGGTAAGGTTTTTGTCTTGCCAAAATATGTGGTGGTTATAGTTCGTAGGTGCTTTTGGTAAGGTTTTTTGTCTTGGCAAAACCCGTGGTGGTGATAGTTCGCAGGTATTTGTGGTAAGGTTTTTGTCTTGGCAAAACTCGTGGTGGTTATAATTCGCAGGTCCTTGTGGTAAGGTTTTTGTCTTGGCAAAACCCGTGGTGGGGATAGTTCGCAGGAGCTTGCGAAAAAGATTTAATCTTGGCAAGACCCGTGGTGGTGATAGTTCGCAGGTGCTTGTGGTCAGGATTTTGTCTTGGCAAAACCCGTGGTGGTGATAGTTCGCAGGTGCTTGTGGTAAGGTTTTTGTCTTGGCAAAACCCGTGTTGGTGATAGTTCTTAGGCGCTTGTGGTAAGGTTTTTGTCTTGGCAACACCCGGGGTGGTGATAGTTCGCAGGTGCTTGTGGTCAGGTTTTTGTCTTGGCAAAACCCGTGGTGGTGACAGTTCGCAGGTGCTTGTGGTAAGCTATTGTCTTGGCAAAACCCGTGGTGGTGATAGTGCGCAGGTGCTTGTGGTAAGGTTTTTGTCTTGGCAAAACCCGTGGTGGTGATAGTTCGCAGGTGCTTGCGGTAAGGTTTTTGTCTTGGCAAAACCCGTGGTGGTGATAGTTCGCAGGTGCTTGGGGTAAGGTTTTTGTCTTGGCAAAGCCCGTGGTGGTGATAGTTCGCAGGTGCTTGTGGTAAGGTTTTTGTCTTGGCAAAACCCGTGGTGGTGACAGTTCGCAGGTGCTTGTGGTAAGGTTTTTGTCTTGGCGAAACGCGTGGTGGTGATAGTTCGCAGGTGCTTCTGGTAAGGTTTTTGTCTTGGCAAAACCCGTGGTGGTGATAGTTCGCAGGTGCTTGTGATAAGGTTTTTGTCTTGGCAAAGCCCGTGGTGGTGATAGTTCGCAGGTGCTTGTGGTAAGTTTTTTGTCTTGGCAAAGCCCGTGGTGGTGATAGTTCGCAGGTGCTTGTGGTAAGGTTTGTGTCTTGGCAAAACCCGTGGCGGTGATAGTTCGCAGGTGCTTGTGGTAAGGTTTTTGTCGTGGCAAAACCCGTGGTGGTGACAGTTCGCAGGTGCTTGTGGTAAGGTTCTTGTCTTGGCAGAACCCATGGTGGTGATAGTTCGCAGGTGCTTGTGGTAAGGTTTCTGTCTTGGCAAAACTCGTGGTGGTGATAGTTCGCAGGTGCTTGTGGTAAGGATTCTGTCTTGGCAAAACCCGTGGTGGTGATAGTTCGCAGGTGCTGGTGGTAAGGTTTTTGTCTTGGCAAAACCCGTGGTGGTGATAGTTCGCAGGTGCTTGTGGTAAGGTTTTTGTCTTGGCAAAACCTGTGGTGGTGATAGTTCGCAGGTGCTTATGGTAAGTTTTTTTGTCTTGGCAAAACCCGTGGCGGTGATGGTTCGCATGTGCTTGTGGTAAGGTTTTTGTCTTGGCAAAAACCGTGGTGGTGATAGTTCGCAGGTGCTTGTGGTAAGTTTTTTGTCTTGGCAAAACCCGTGGTGGTGATTGTTCGTAGGTGCTTGTGGTAAGGTTTTTGTCTTGACGAAACCCGTGGTGGTGATAGTTCGCAGGTGCTTGTGGTAAGGTTTTTGTCTTGGCAAATTCCGTGGTGGTGATAGTTCGCAGGTGCTTGTTGTAAGTTTCTTGTCTTGGCAAATTCCGTGGTGGTGATAGTTCGCAGGTGCTTGTGGTAAGGTTTTTATCTTGCCAAGATCTGTGGTGGTGATAGTTCGCAGGTGCTTGTGGTAAGGTTTCTGTCTTGGCAAATTGCGTGGTGGTGATAGTTCGCAGCTACTTATGGTAAGGTTTTTGTCTTGGCAAAACCCGTGGTAGGGATAGTTCGCAGGTGCTTGTGGTAAGTTTCTTGTCTTGGCAAAACCCGTGGTGGTGATAGTTCGTAGGTGCTTCTGATTAGGTTTTTGTCTTGGCAAAACCCGTGATGGTGATAGTTCTCAGGTGCTTGTGGTAAGACTTTTGTCTTGACAAACCCCGTGGTGGGATAGTTCGCAGTGCTTATGGGAAGTTTTTTGTCTTCTCAACGCGCGTAATGGTAATGGTACGCGTTCGCAGGCGCTTGTGGTAAGGCTTTTGTCTTGCCAAAATCTATGGTGGTGAAAGTTCGTAGCTACTTTTGGTAAGGTCTTTGTCTTGGCAAAACCCGTGGTGGTGATAGTTCGCAGATGCTTGTGGTAAGGTTTTTGTCTTGGCAAACCTCGTGGTGGTGATAGTTCGCAGGTGCTTGTGGTAAGGTTTTTGTCTTGGCAAATTCCGTGGTGGTTTGATAGTTCGTAGGTGCTTGTGATAAGGTTTCTGTCTTGGCAAGTTCGCAGGTGCTTGTGGTCAGGTTTTTGTCTTGGCACAACCCGTGGCTGTCATAGTTCGTAGGAATTGTGGTAAGGCTTTTTGTCTTGGCAAAAACCGTGGTGGTGATAGTTCGCAGGTGCTTGTGGTAAGCTGTCTCGTTCGCAGGTGCTTGTGGTAAAGTTTGTGTCTTGGCAAAACCCGTGGTGGTGATAGTTCGCAGCTGCTTGTGGTAAGGTTTTTGTCTTGGCAAAACCCGGGGTGGTGATAGTTCGCAGGTGCTTACGGTAAGGTTTTTGTCTTGGCAAAACCCGTGGTGGTGATAGTTTGCAGGTGCTTGTGGTAAGGTTTTTGTCTTGGCAAAAACCGTGGCGGTGATAGTTCGCAGGTGCTTGTGGCAAGGTTTTTGTCTTGGCAAAGCCCGTGGTGGTGATGGTTTGCAGGTGCTTCTGGTAAGGTTTTTGTCTTGGCAAAACCCGTGGCGGTGATAGTTCGCAGGTGCTTGTGGTAAGGTTTTTGTCTTGGCAAAACCCGTGGTGGTGATAGTTCGCAGGTGCTTGTGGTAAGGATTCTGTCTTGGCAAAACCCGTGGTGGTGATAGTTCGCAGGTGCTTGTGGTAAGGTTTTTGTCTTGGCAAAGCCCGTGGTGGTGATAGTTCGCAGGTGCTTGCGGTAAGGTTTTTGTCTTGGCAAAATCAGTGGTGGTGATAGTTCGCAGGTGTTTGTGGTAAGGTTTTTGTCTGGGCAAAACCCGTGGTGGTGATAGTTCGCAGGTGCTTGTGGTAAGGTTTCTGTCTTGGCAAAACCTGTAGTGGTGATAATTCGCAGGTGCTTGTGGTAAGGTTTTTGTCGTGGCAAAACCCGTGATGGTGATAGTTCTTAGGTGCTTGTGGTAAGGTTTTTGTCTTGGCAACACCCGTGGCGGTGATAGTTCGCAGGTGCTTGTGGTAAGGTTTTTGTCTTGGCAAAACCCGTGGTGGTGATAGTTCGTAGGTGCTTGTGGTAAGGTTTTTGTCTTGGCAAAACCCGTGACGGTGATAGTTCGCAGGTGCTTATATTAAAGTTTGTGTCTTGGCAAAACCCGTGGTGGTGATAGTTCGCAGGTGCTTGTGGTAAGGTTTTTGTCTTGGTGATAGTTCGCAGGTGCTTGTGGTAAGGCTTTTGTCTTGGCAAAACCCGTGGTTGTGATAGTTTGCAGGTGCTTGTGGTAAGGTTTTTGTCTTGGCAAAACCCGTGGTGGTGATAGTTCGCAGGTGCTTGTGGTAAGGTTTTTGTCTTGGCAAAACCCGTGGTGTGATAGTTCGCAGGTGCTTGTTATAAGGTTTTTGTCTGGGCCAACCCGTGTTGGTGATAGGTTTCGCAGGTGCTTGTGGTAAGGTTTTTGTATTGGCAAGCCCGTGGGGTGAATGGTTCGCCCGGTGCTTGTGGTCAGGTTGGTGTCTTGGCAAAAAACCCGTTGGCGGTCCATATTTTGCGGGTGCTTGTGTTAAGGTTTTTGTCTTTGGCAAACAAAACCCGTGTGGTTCGCAGGTGCTTGTGGTAAGGTTTTGTCCTTGGCAAAGAAAAAAAAAAAAAAAACCCGTGGTTGTGATAGTTTCGCAGGTGCTTGTGTTAGGTAAGGTGTCTTGGCAAAACCCGTGGTGGTGATAGTTCGCAGGTGCTTGTGGTAAGGCTTTTGTCTTGGCAAAACCCGTGGTGGTGATAGTTCGCAGGTGCTTGTGGTCAGGTTTTTGTCTTGGCAAAACCCGTGCTTGTGGTAAGTATTTTGTCTTGGCAAAACCCGTGGTGGTGATAGTTCGCAGGTGCTTGTGGTAAGGTTTTTGTCTTGGCAAAACCCGTGGTGGTGATAGTTCGCAGGTGCTTGTGGTAAGGTTTGTGTCTTGGCAAAACCCGTGGTGGTGATAGTTCGCAGGTCCTTGTGGTAAGGTTTTTGTTTTGGCAAAACTCGTGATGGTGATAGTTCGCAGGTGCTTGTGGTAAGGTTTTTGTCTTGGCAAAACCCGTGGTGGTGATAGTTCGCAGGTGCTTGTGGTAAGGTTTTTGTCTTTTCAAAACCCGTGGTGGTGATAGTTCGCAGGTGCTTGTGGTAAGGTTTTTGTCTTGGCAAAACCCGTGGTGGTTATAGTTCGCAGGTGCTTGTGGTAAGGTTTTTGTCTTGGCAAAACCCGTGGCGGTGATAGTTCGCAGGTGCTTGTGGTAAGGTTTTTGTCTTGGCAAAACCCGTGGTGGTGATGGTTCGCAGGTGCTTGTGGTAAGGTTGTTGTCTTGGCAAAGCCCCTGGTGGTGATAGTTCGCAGGTGCTTGTGGTAAGGTTTTTGTCTTGGCAAAACCCGTGGTGGTGATAGTTCGCAGGTGCTTGTGATAAGGTTTTTGTCTCGGCAAAAACCGTGGTGGTGATAGTTCGCAGGTGCTTGTGGTAAGGTTTTTGTCTTGGCAAAACCTGTGGTGGTGTTAGTTCGCAGGTGCTTGTGGTAAGGTTTTTGTCTTGGCAAAACGCGTGGTGGTGATGGTTCGCAAGTGCTTGTGGTAAGGTTTTTGTCTTGGCAAAACCCGTGGTGGTGATAGTTCGCAGGTGCTTGTGGTCAGGTTTTTGTCTTGGCAAAACCCCTGGTGGTGATAGTTCGCAGGTGCTTGTGGTAAGGTTTTTGTCTTGGCAAAACCCTGGTGGTGATAGTTCGCAGGTGCTTGTGGTAAGGCTTTTGTCTTGGCAAAACCCGTGGTGGTGATAGTTCGCAGGTATTTGTGGTAAGTTTTTTGTCTTGGCAAAACTCGTGGTGGTGATAGTTCGCAGGTTCTTATGGTATGGTTTTTGTCTTGGCAAAAGCCGTGGTGGTGATAATTCGCATGTATTTGGTAAGGTTTTTGTCTTGGAAAAACCCGTGGTGGTGATAGTTCGCAGGTGCTTGTGATAAGGTTTCTGTCTTGGCAAAGCCCGTGGTGGTGATTGTTCGCAGGTGCTTGTGGTAAGGTTTTTGTCTTGACGAAACCCGTGGTGGTGATAGTTCGCAGGTGCTTGTGGTAAGGTTTTTGTCTTGGCAAAACCCGTGGCGGTGATAGTTCGCAGGTGCTTGTGGTAAGTTTCTTGTCTTGGCAAAACCCGCGGTGGTGATAGTTCGCAGGTGCTTGTGATAAGGTTTTTGTCTTGGCAAAAACCGTGGTGGTGATAGTTCGCAGGTGCTTGTGGTAAGGTTTTTGTCTTGGCAAAACCCGTGGTGGTGATAGTTCGCAGGTGTTTGTGGTAAGGTTTTTGTCTTTGCAAAACCCGTGGTGGTGATAGTTCGCAGGTGCTTGTGGTAAGTTTCTTGTCTTGGCAAAACCCGTGGTGGTGATAGTTCGCAGGTGCTTGTGGTAAGGTTTTCGTCTTGGCAAAACCCATGGTGGTGATAGTTCGCAGGTGCTTGTGGTCAGGTTTGTGTCTTGGCAAAACCCGTCGTGGTGATAGTACGCAGGTGCTTGTCGTGTCTTGTCAAAACCCGTGGTGGTGATAGTACGCAGGTGCTTGTGAAAAGGTTTTTGTCTTGGCGAAACCCATGGTGGTGATAGTTCGCAGGTGCTTGTGGTAAGTTTTTTGTCTTGGCAGAACCCGTGGTGGTGATAACTCGCAGGTGCTTGTGGTAAGATTTTTGTCTTGGCAAAACCCGTGGTGGTGATAGTTCGCAGGTGCTTGTGGTAAGATTTTTGTCTTGGCAAAACCCGTGGTGGTGATAGTTCGCAGGTGCTTGTGGGAAGGTTTTTGTCTTGGCAAAACCCGTGGTGGTGATAGTTCGCAGGTGCTTGTGGTCAGGTTTTTGTCTTGGCAAAACCCGTGGTGGTGATAGTTCGCAGGTGCTTGTGGTCAGGTTCTTGTCTTGGCAAAACCCGTGGTGGTGATAGTTCGCAGGTGCTTGTGGTAAGGTTTTTGTCTTGGCAAAACCCGTGGTGGTGATTGTTCGCAGGTGCTTGTGGTAAGATTTTGTCTTGGCAAAACCCGTGGTGGTGATAGTTCGCAGGTGCTTGTGATAAGGTTTTTGTCTTGGCAAAACCCGTGGTGGTGATAGTTCGCAGGTGCTTGTGGTAAGGTTTTTGTCTTGGCAAAAGCCGTGGTGGTGATAGTTCGCAGGTGCTTGTGGTAAGGTTTTTGTCTTGGCAAAACCCGTGGTGGTAATAGTTCGCAGGTGCTTGTGGTAAGGTTTCTGTCTTGGCAAATTCCGTGGTGGTGATAGTTCGCAGGTGCTTGTGGTCAGGTTTTTGTCTTGGCAAAACCCGTGGTGGTGATAGTTCGCAGGTGCTTGTGGTAAGGTTTTTGTCTTGGCAAAACCCGCGGTGGTGATAGCTCGCAGGTGCTTGTGGTAAGGTTTTTGTCTTGGCAAAACCCGTGGTGGTGATAGTTCGCAGGTGCTTGTGGTAAGGTTTTTGTCTTGGCAAAACCGTGGTGGTGATAGTTCGCAGGTGCTTGTGGTAAGGTTTTTGTCTTGGCAAAACCCGTGGTGGTGATAGTTCGCAGGTGCTTGTGGTAAGGTTTTTGTCTTGGCAAAACCCGTGGTGGTGATAGTTCGCAGGTGCTTGTGGTAAGGTTTTTGTCTTGGCAAAACCCGTGGTGGTGATAGTTCGCAGGAGCTTGTGGTAAGGTTTTTGTCTTGGCAAAACCCGTGGCGGTGATGGTTCGCAGTGCTTGTGGTAAGGTTTTTGTCTTGGCAAAACCCGTGGTGGTGATAGTTCGCAGGTGCTTGTGGTAAGGTTTTTGTCTTGGCAAAACCCGTGGTGGTGATAGTTCGCAGGTGCTTGTGGTAAGGTTTTTGTCTTGGCAAAACCCGTGGTGGTGATAGTTCGCAGGTGCTTGTGGTAAGGTTTTTGTCTTGGCAAAACCCGTGGTGGTGATAGTTCGCAGGTGCTTGTGGTAAGGTTTTTGTCTTGGCAAATCTCGTGGCGGTGATAGTTCGCAGGTGCTTGTGGTAAGGTTTTGTCTTGGCAAAACCCGTGGTGGTGATAGTTCGCAGGTGCTTGTGGTAAGGTTTTTGTCTTGGCAAAACCCGTGGTGGTGATAGGTCGCAGGTGCTTGTGGTCAGCTTTTTGTCTTGGCAAAACCCGTGCTGGTGATAGTTCGCAGGTGCTTGTGGTAAGGTTTTTGTCTTGGCAAAACCCGTGGTGGTGATAGTTCGCAGGTCCTTGTGGTAAGGTTTGTGTCTTGGCAAAACCCGTGGTGGTGATGTTTCGAAGATGCTTGTGGTAAGGTTCTTGTCTTGGCAAAACCCATTGCTGTCATAGTTCGCAAGTGCTTGTGGTAAGGTTTTTTGTCTTGGCAAAAACCGTGGCGGTGATAGTTCGCAGGTGCTTGTGGTAAGGTTTTTGTCTTGCCAAAATCTGTGGTGGTTATAGTTCGTAGGTGCTTTTGGTAAGTTTTTGTCTTGGCAAAACCCGTGGTGGTGATAGTTCGCAGGTGCTTGTGGTAAGGTTTTTGTCTTGGCAAAACTCGTGGTGGTTATAGTTCGCAGGTCCTTGTGGTAAGGTTTTTGTCTTGGCAAAACCCGTGGTGGGGATAGTTCGCAGGAGCTTGCGAAAAAGATTTAATCTTGGCAAGACCCGTGGTGGTGATAGTTCGCAGGTGCTTGTGGTCAGGATTTTGTCTTGGCAAAACCCGTGGTGGTGATAGTTCGCAGGTGCTTGTGGTAAGATTTTTGTCTTGGCAAAACCCGTGTTGGTGATAGTTCTTAGGCGCTTGTGGTAAGGTTTTTGTCTTGGCAACACCCGGGGTGGTGATAGTTCGCAGGTGCTTGTGGTAAGGTTTTTGTCTTGGCAAAACCCGTGGTGGTGACAGTTCGCAGGTGCTTGTGGTAAGCTATTGTCTTGGCAAAACCCGTGGTGGTGATAGTGCGCAGGTGCTTGTGGTAAGGTTTTTGTCTTGGCAAAACCCGTGGTGGTGATAGTTCGCAGGTGCTTGCGGTAAGGTTTTTGTCTTGGCAAAACCCGTGGTGGTGATAGTTCGCAGGTGCTTGGGGTAAGGTTTTTGTCTTGGCAAAGCCCGTGGTGGTGATAGTTCGCAGGTGCTTGTGGTAAGGTTTTTGTCTTGGCAAAACCCGTGGTGGTGACAGTTCGCAGGTGCTTGTGGTAAGGTTTTTGTCTTGGCGAAACGCGTGGTGGTGATAGTTCGCAGGTGCTTCTGGTAAGGTTTTTGTCTTGGCAAAACCCGTGGTGGTGATAGTTCGCAGGTGCTTGTGATAAGGTTTTTGTCTTGGCAAAGCCCGTGGTGGTGATAGTTCGCAGGTGCTTGTGGTAAGTTTTTTGTCTTGGCAAAGCCCGTGGTGGTGATAGTTCGCAGGTGCTTGTGGTAAGGTTTGTGTCTTGGCAAAACCCGTGGCGGTGATAGTTCGCAGGTGCTTGTGGTAAGGTTTTTGTCGTGGCAAAACCCGTGGTGGTGACAGTTCGCAGGTGCTTGTGGTAAGGTTCTTGTCTTGGCAGAACCCATGGTGGTGATAGTTCGCAGGTGCTTGTGGTAAGGTTTCTGTCTTGGCAAAACTCGTGGTGGTGATAGTTCGCAGGTGCTTGTGGTAAGGATTCTGTCTTGGCAAAACCCGTGGTGGTGATAGTTCGCAGGTGCTGGTGGTAAGGTTTTTGTCTTGGCAAAACCCGTGGTGGTGATAGTTCGCAGGTGCTTGTGGTAAGGTTTTTGTCTTGGCAAAACCTGTGGTGGTGATAGTTCGCAGGTGCTTATGGTAAGTTTTTTTGTCTTGGCAAAACCCGTGGCGGTGATGGTTCGCATGTGCTTGTGGTAAGGTTTTTGTCTTGGCAAAAACCGTGGTGGTGATAGTTCGCAGGTGCTTGTGGTAAGTTTTTTGTCTTGGCAAAACCCGTGGTGGTGATTGTTCGTAGGTGCTTGTGGTAAGGTTTTTGTCTTGACGAAACCCGTGGTGGTGATAGTTCGCAGGTGCTTGTGGTAAGGTTTTTGTCTTGGCAAATTCCGTGGTGGTGATAGTTCGCAGGTGCTTGTTGTAAGTTTCTTGTCTTGGCAAATTCCGTGGTGGTGATAGTTCGCAGGTGCTTGTGGTAAGGTTTTTATCTTGCCAAGATCTGTGGTGGTGATAGTTCGCAGGTGCTTGTGGTAAGGTTTCTGTCTTGGCAAATTGCGTGGTGGTGATAGTTCGCAGCTACTTATGGTAAGGTTTTTGTCTTGGCAAAACCCGTGGTAGGGATAGTTCGCAGGTGCTTGTGGTAAGTTTCTTGTCTTGGCAAAACCCGTGGTGGTGATAGTTCGTAGGTGCTTCTGATTAGGTTTTTGTCTTGGCAAAACCCGTGATGGTGATAGTTCTCAGGTGCTTGTGGTAAGACTTTTGTCTTGACAAACCCCGTGGTGGGATAGTTCGCAGTGCTTATGGGAAGTTTTTTGTCTTCTCAACGCGCGTAATGGTAATGGTACGCGTTCGCAGGCGCTTGTGGTAAGGCTTTTGTCTTGCCAAAATCTATGGTGGTGAAAGTTCGTAGCTACTTTTGGTAAGGTCTTTGTCTTGGCAAAACCCGTGGTGGTGATAGTTCGCAGATGCTTGTGGTAAGGTTTTTGTCTTGGCAAACCTCGTGGTGGTGATAGTTCGCAGGTGCTTGTGGTAAGGTTTTTGTCTTGGCAAATTCCGTGGTGGTTTGATAGTTCGTAGGTGCTTGTGATAAGGTTTCTGTCTTGGCAAGTTCGCAGGTGCTTGTGGTCAGGTTTTTGTCTTGGCACAACCCGTGGCTGTCATAGTTCGTAGGAATTGTGGTAAGGCTTTTTGTCTTGGCAAAAACCGTGGTGGTGATAGTTCGCAGGTGCTTGTGGTAAGCTGTCTCGTTCGCAGGTGCTTGTGGTAAAGTTTGTGTCTTGGCAAAACCCGTGGTGGTGATAGTTCGCAGCTGCTTGTGGTAAGGTTTTTGTCTTGGCAAAACCCGGGGTGGTGATAGTTCGCAGGTGCTTACGGTAAGGTTTTTGTCTTGGCAAAACCCGTGGTGGTGATAGTTTGCAGGTGCTTGTGGTAAGGTTTTTGTCTTGGCAAAAACCGTGGCGGTGATAGTTCGCAGGTGCTTGTGGCAAGGTTTTTGTCTTGGCAAAGCCCGTGGTGGTGATGGTTTGCAGGTGCTTCTGGTAAGGTTTTTGTCTTGGCAAAACCCGTGGCGGTGATAGTTCGCAGGTGCTTGTGGTAAGGTTTTTGTCTTGGCAAAACCCGTGGTGGTGATAGTTCGCAGGTGCTTGTGGTAAGGATTCTGTCTTGGCAAAACCCGTGGTGGTGATAGTTCGCAGGTGCTTGTGGTAAGGTTTTTGTCTTGGCAAAGCCCGTGGTGGTGATAGTTCGCAGGTGCTTGCGGTAAGGTTTTTGTCTTGGCAAAATCAGTGGTGGTGATAGTTCGCAGGTGTTTGTGGTAAGGTTTTTGTCTGGGCAAAACCCGTGGTGGTGATAGTTCGCAGGTGCTTGTGGTAAGGTTTCTGTCTTGGCAAAACCTGTAGTGGTGATAATTCGCAGGTGCTTGTGGTAAGGTTTTTGTCGTGGCAAAACCCGTGATGGTGATAGTTCTTAGGTGCTTGTGGTAAGGTTTTTGTCTTGGCAACACCCGTGGCGGTGATAGTTCGCAGGTGCTTGTGGTAAGGTTTTTGTCTTGGCAAAACCCGTGGTGGTGATAGTTCGTAGGTGCTTGTGGTAAGGTTTTTGTCTTGGCAAAACCCGTGACGGTGATAGTTCGCAGGTGCTTATATTAAAGTTTGTGTCTTGGCAAAACCCGTGGTGGTGATAGTTCGCAGGTGCTTGTGGTAAGGTTTTTGTCTTGGTGATAGTTCGCAGGTGCTTGTGGTAAGGCTTTTGTCTTGGCAAAACCCGTGGTTGTGATAGTTTGCAGGTGCTTGTGGTAAGGTTTTTGTCTTGGCAAAACCCGTGGTGGTGATAGTTCGCAGGTGCTTGTGGTAAGGTTTTTGTCTTGGCAAAACCCGTGGTGGTGATAGTTCGAGGTGCTTGTGATAAGGTTTTTGTCTTGGCAAAAGCAAAACCCGTGGTGGTGATAGTTCGCAGGTGCTTGTGGTAAGGTTTTTGTCTTGGCAAAGCCCGTGGTGGTGATGGTTCGCAGGTGCTTGTGGTCAGGTTTGTGTCTTGGCAAAACCCGTGGCGGTGATAGTTTGCGGGTGCTTGTGGTAAGGTTTTTGTCTTGGCAAAACCCGTGGTGGTGATAGTTCGCAGGTGCTTGTGGTAAGGTTTTTGTCTTGGCAAAACCCGTGGTGTGATAGTTCGCAGGTGCTTGTGGTCAGGTTTTTGTCTTGGCAAAACCCGTGGTGGTGATAGTTCGCAGGTGCTTGTGGTAAGGTTTTGTCTTGGCAAAACCCGTGGTGGTGATAGTTCGCAGGTGCTTGTGGTCAGGTTTTTGTCTTGGAAAAACCCGTGCTTGTGGTAAGTATTTTGTCTTGGCAAAACCCGTGGTGGTGATAGTTCGCAGGTGCTTGTGGTAAGGTTTTTGTCTTGGCAAAACCCGTGGTGGTGATAGTTCGCAGGTGCTTGTGGTAAGGTTTGTGTCTTGGCAAAACCCGTGGTGGTGATAGTTCGCAGGTCCTTGTGGTAAGGTTTTTGTTTTGGCAAAACTCGTGATGGTGATAGTTCGCAGGTGCTTGTGGTAAGGTTTTTGTCTTGGCAAAACCCGTGGTGGTGATAGTTCGCAGGTGCTTGTGGTAAGGTTTTTGTCTTTTCAAAACCCGTGGTGGTGATAGTTCGCAGGTGCTTGTGGTTAGGTTTTTGTCTTGGCAAAACCCGTGGTGGTGATAATTCGCATGTATTTGGTAAGGTTTTTGTCTTGGCAAAACCCGTGGCGGTGATAGTTCGCAGGTGCTTGTGGTAAGGTTTTTGTCTTGGCAAAACCCGTGGTGGTGATGGTTCGCAGGTGCTTGTGGTAAGGTTGTTGTCTTGGCAAAAACCCCTGGTGGTGATAGTTCGCAGGTGCTTGTGGTAAGGTTTTTGTCTTGGCAAAACCCGTGGTGGTGATAGTTCGCAGGTGCTTGTGGTAAGGCTTTTGTCTTGGCAAAACCCGTGGTGGTGATAGTTCGCAGGTATTTGAGGTAAGTTTTTTGTCTTGGCAAAACTCGTGGTGGTGATAGTTCGTAGGTTCTTATGGTATGGTTTTTGTCTTGGCAACTTCCGTGGTGGTGATAGTTCGCAGGTGCTTGTGGTAAGTTTCTTGTCTTGGCAAAACCCGTGGTGGTGATAGTTCGCAGGTGCTTGTGGTAAGGTTTTTATCTTGCCAAGATCTGTGGTGGTGATAGTTCGCAGGTGCTTGTGGTAAGGTTTCTGTCTTGGCAGATTCCGTGGTGGTGATAGTTCGCAGGTGCTTGTGGTAAGGTTTTTGTCTTGGCAACTTCCGTGGTGGTGATAGTTCGCAGGTGCTTGTGGTAAGTTTCTTGTCTTGGCAAAACCCGTGGTGGTGATAGTTCGCAGGTGCTTGTGGTAAGGTTTTTATCTTGCCAAGATCTGTGGTGGTGATAGTTCGCAGGTGCTTGTGGTAAGGTTTCTGTCTTGGCAGATTCCGTGTTGGTGATAGTTCGCAGCTACTTATGGTCAGGTTTTTGTCTTGGCAAAACCCGTGGTAGGGATAGTTCGCAGGTGCTTGTGGTAAGTTTTTTATCTTGGCAAAACCCGTGGTGGTGATAGTTCGTAGGTGCTTCTGATTAGGTTTTTGTCTTGGCAAAATCCGTGATGGTGATAGTTCTCAGGTGCTTGTGGTAAGACTTTTGTCTTGACAAACCCCGTGGTGGGATAGTTCGCTGTGCTTATGATAAGTTTTTTGTCTTCTCAACGCGCGTAATGTTAATGGTACGCGTTCGCAGGCGCTTGTGGTAAGGCTTTTGTCTTGCCAAAATCTGTGGTGGTGAAAGTTCGTAGCTACTTTTGGTAAGGTCTTTGTCTTGGCAAAACCCGTGGTGGTGATAGTTCGCAGATGCTTGTGGTAAGGTTTTTGTCTTGGAAAAACCCGTGGTGGTGATAGTTCGCAGGTGCTTGTGGTAAGGTTTTTGTCTTGGCAAATTCCGTGGTGGTTTGATAGTTCGTAGGTGCTTGTGATAAGGTTTCTGTCTTGGCAAGTTCGCAGGTGCTTGTGGTCAGGTTTTTGTCTTGGCACAACCCGTGGCTGTCATAGTTCGTAGGAATTGTGGAAAGGCTTTTTGTCTTGGCAAAAACCGTGGTGGTGATAGTTCGCAGGTGCTTGTGGTAAGCTGTCTCGTTCGCAGGTGCTTGTGGTAAAGTTTGTGTCTTGGCAAAACCCGTGGTGGTGATAGTTCGCAGCTGCTTGTGGTAAGGTTTTTGTCTTGGCAAAACCCGTGGTGGTGATAGTTCGCAGGTGCTTACGGTAAGGTTTTTGTCTTGGCAAAACCCGTGGTTGTGATAGTTTGCAGGTGCTTGTGGTAAGGTTTTTGTCGTGGCAAAACCCGTGGTGGTGATAGTTCGCAGGTGCTTGTGGTAAGGTTTTTGTCTTGGCAAAACCCGTGGTGGTGATAGTTCGCAGGTGCTTGTGGTAAGGTTTTTGTCTCGGCAAAAACCGTGGTGGTGATAGTTCGCAGGTGCTTGTGGTAAGGTTTTTGTCTTGGCTAAACCCGTGGTGGTGATAGTTCGCAGGTGCTTGTGGTAAGGTTTTTGTCTTGGCAAAACCCGTGGTGGTGATAGTTCGCAGGTGCTTGTGGTAAGGTTTTTGTCTTGGCAAAACCCGTGGTGGTGATAGTTCGCAGGTGCTTGTGGTAAGGTTTTTGTCTTGGCAAAACCCGTGGTAGTGATAGTTCGCAGGTGCTTGTGGTAAGATTTTGTCTTGGCAAAACCCGTGGTGGTGATAGTTCGCAGGTGCTTGTGGTAAGCATTTTATCTTGGCAAAACCCGTGCTTGTGGTAAGTATTTTGTCTTGGCAAAACCCGTGGTGGTGATAGTTCGCAGGTGCTTGTGGTAAGGTTTTTGTCTTGGCAAAACCCGTGGTGGTGATAGTTTGCAGGTGCTTGTGGTAAGGTTTGTGTCTTGGCAAAACCCGTGGTGGTGATAGTTCGCAGGTCCTTGTGGTAAGGTTTTTGTTTTGGCAAAACTCGTGATGGTGATAGTTCGCAGGTGCTTGTGGTAAGGTTTTTGTCCTGGCAAAACCCGTGGTGGTGATAGTTCGCAGGTGCTTGTGGTAAGGTTTTTGTCTTTTCAAAACCCGTGGTGGTGATAGTTCGCAGGTGCTTGTGGTTAGGTTTTTGTCTTGGCAAAACCCGTGGTGGTTATAGTTCGCAGGTGCTTGTGGTTTGTTTTTTGTCTTGGCAAAACCCGTGGCGGTGATAGTTCGCAGGTGCTTGTGGTAAGGTTTTTGTCTTGGCAAAACCCGTGGTGGTGATGGTTCGCAGGTGCTTGTGGTAAGGTTGTTGTCTTGGCAAAACCCGTGGTGGTGATAGTTCGCAGGTGCTTGTGATAAGGTTTTTGTCTCGGCAAAAACCGTGGTGGTGATAGTTCGCAGGTGCTTGTGATAAGGTTTTTGTCTCGGCAAAAACCGTGGTGGTGATAGTTCGCAGGTGCTTGTGGTAAGGTTTTTGTCTTGGCAAAACCCGTGGCGGTCATAGTTCGCAGGTGCTTGTGGTCAGGTTTTTGTCTTGGCAAAACGCGTGGTGGTGATGGTTCGCAGGTGCTTGTGGTAAGATTTTTGTCTTGGCAAAACCCGTGGTGGTGATAGTTCGCAGGTGCTTGTGGTCAGGTTGTCTTGGCAAAACCCGTGGTGGTGATAGTTCGCAGGTATTTGTGGTATGTTTTTTGTCTTGGCAAAACTCGTGGTGGTGATAGTTCGTAGGTTCTTATGGTATGGTTTTTGTCTTGGCAAAAGCCGTGGTGGTGATAATTCGCATGTATTTGGTAAGGTTTTTGTCTTGGAAAAACCCGTGGTGGTGATAGTTCGCAGGTGCTTGTGATAAGGTTTCTGTCTTGGCAAAGCCCGTGGTGGTGATTGTTCGCAGGTGCTTGTGGTAAGGTTTTTGTCTTGACGAAACCCGTGGTGGTGATAGTTCGCAGGTGCTTGTGGTAAGGTTTTTGTCTTGGCAAATTCCGTGGTGGTGATAGTTCGCAGGTGCTTGTGGTAAGTTTCTTGTCTTGGCAAAACCCGTGGTGGTGATAGTTCGCAGGTGCTTGTGGTAAGGTTTTTGTCTTGGCAAAACCCGTGGTGGTGATAGTTCGCAGGTGCTTGTGGTAAGTTTTTTGTCTTGGCAAAACCCGTGGTGGTGGTAGTTCGCAGGTGTTTGTGGTAAGGTTTTTGTCTTGGCAAAACCCGTGGTGGTGATAGTTCGCAGGTGCTTGTGGTAAGGTTTTTGTCTTGGCAAAACCCGTGGTGGTGATAGTTCGCAGGTGCTTGTGGTAAGGTTTTCGTCTTGGCAAAACCCGTGGTGGTTATAGTTCGCAGGTGCTTGTGGTCAGGTTTGTGTCTTGGCAAAACCCGTCGTGGTGACAGTACGCAGTTGCTTGTCGTGTCTTGTCAAAACCCGTGGTGGTGATAGTACGCAGGTGCTTGTGAAAAGGTTTTTGTCTTGGCGAAACCCATGGTGGTGATAGTTCGCAGGTGCTTGTGGTAAGATTTTTGTCTTGGCAAAACCCGTGGTGGTGATAGTTCGCAGGTGCTTGTGGTAAGATTTTTGTCTTGGCAAAACCCGTGGTGGTGATGGTTCGCAGGTGCTTGTGGTAAGATTGTTGTCTTGGCAAAACCCGTGGCGGTGATAGTTCGCAGGTGCTTGTGGTAAGGTTTTTGTCTTGGCAAAACCCGTGGTGGCGATAGCTCGCAGGTGCTTGTGGTAAGGTTTTTGTCTTGGCAAAACCCGTGGTGGTGATAGTTCGCAGGTGCTTGTGGTCAGGTTTTTGTCTTGGCAAAACCCGTGGTGGTGATAGTTCGCAGGTGCTTGTGGTAAGGTTTTTGTCTTTTCAAAACCCGTGGTGGTGATAGTTCGCAGGTGCTTGTGGTTAGGTTTTTGTCTTGGCAAAACCCGTGGTGGTGATAGTTCGCAGGTGCTTGTGGTCAGGTTTGTGTCTTGGCAAAACCCGTGGTGGTGATAGTTCGCAGGTGCTTATATTAAAGTTTGTGTCTTGGCAAAACCCGTGGCGGTGATAGTTCGCAGGTGTTTGTGGTAAGGTTTTTGTCTTGGCAAAACCCGTGGTGGTAATAGTTCGCAGGTGCTTGTGGTAAGGTTTCTGTCTTGGCAAATTCCGTGGTGGTGATAGTTCGCAGGTGCTTGTGGTCAGGTTTTTGTCTTGGCAAAACCCGTGGTGGTGATAGTTCGCAGGTGCTTGTGGTAAGGTTTTTGTCTTGGCAAACCCGTGGTGATGACAGTTTGCAGGTGCTTGTGGCAAGGTTTTGTCTTGGCAAAACCCGTGTGGTGATAGTTCGCAGGTGCTTGTGGTAAGGTTTTTGTCTTGGCAAAACCCGTGGTGGTGATAGTTCGCAGGTGCTTGTGGTAAGGTTTTTGTCTTGGCAAAACCCGTGGTGGTGATAGTTGGCAGCAGGTGCTTCTTCGTAAGGTTTTTGTCTTGGCAAAACCCGTGGTGGTGATAGTTCGCAGGTGCTTGTGGTAAGGTTTTTGTCTTGGCAAAACCCGTGGTGGTGATAGTTCGCAGGTGCTTGTGGTAAGGTTTTGTCTTGGCAAAACCCGTGGTGGTGATAGTTCGCAGGTGCTTGTGGTAGGTTTTTGTCTTGGCAAAACCCGTTTGTGGTCTTGGCAAAACCCGTGGTGGTGATAGTTCGCAGGTGCTTGTGGTAAGGTTTTTGTCTTGGCAAAACCCGTGGTGGTGATAGTTCGCAGGTGCTTGTGGTAAGGTTTTTGTCTTGGCAGAACCCGTGGTGGTGATAGTTCGCAGGTGCTTGTGGTAAGGTTTTTGTCTTGGCAAATCTCGTGGCGGTGATAGTTCGCAGGTGCTTGTGGTAAGGTTTTGTCTTGGCAAAACCCGTGGTGGTGATAGTTCGCAGGTGCTTGTGGTAAGGTTTTTGTCTTGGCAAAACCCGTGGTGGTGATAGGTCGCAGGTGCTTGTGGTCAGGTTTTTGTCTTGGCAAAACCCGTGGCGGTGATAGTTCGCAGGTGCTTGTGGTAAGGTTTTTGTCTTGGCAAAACCCGTGGTGGTGATAGTTCGCAGGTGCTTGTGGTAAGGTTTGTGTCTTGGCAAAACCCGTGGTGGTGATGGTTCGAAGATGCTTGTGGTAAGGTTCTTGTCTTGGCAAAACCCGTTGCTGTCATAGTTCGCAAGTGCTTGTGGTAAGGTTTTTTTGTCTTGGCAAAAACCGTGGCGGTGATAGTTCGCAGGTGCTTGTGGTAAGGTTTTTGTCTTGCCAAAATATGTGGTGGTTATAGTTCGTAGGTGCTTTTGGTAAGGTTTTTTGTCTTGGCAAAACCCGTGGTGGTGATAGTTCGCAGGTATTTGTGGTAAGGTTTTTGTCTTGGCAAAACTCGTGGTGGTTATAATTCGCAGGTCCTTGTGGTAAGGTTTTTGTCTTGGCAAAACCCGTGGTGGGGATAGTTCGCAGGAGCTTGCGAAAAAGATTTAATCTTGGCAAGACCCGTGGTGGTGATAGTTCGCAGGTGCTTGTGGTCAGGATTTTGTCTTGGCAAAACCCGTGGTGGTGATAGTTCGCAGGTGCTTGTGGTAAGATTTTTGTCTTGGCAAAACCCGTGTTGGTGATAGTTCTTAGGCGCTTGTGGTAAGGTTTTTGTCTTGGCAACACCCGGGGTGGTGATAGTTCGCAGGTGCTTGTGGTAAGGTTTTTGTCTTGGCAAAACCCGTGGTGGTGACAGTTCGCAGGTGCTTGTGGTAAGCTATTGTCTTGGCAAAACCCGTGGTGGTGATAGTGCGCAGGTGCTTGTGGTAAGGTTTTTGTCTTGGCAAAACCCGTGGTGGTGATAGTTCGCAGGTGCTTGCGGTAAGGTTTTTGTCTTGGCAAAACCCCTGGTGGTGATAGTTCGCAGGTGCTTGGGGTAAGGTTTTTGTCTTGGCAAAACCCGTGGTGGTGATAGTTCGCAGGTGCTTGTGGTTTGTTTTTTGTCTTGGCAACACCCGGGGTGGTGATAGTTCGCAGGTGCTTGTGGTAAGGTGTTTGTCTTGGCAAAACCCGTGGTGGTGACAGTTCGCAGGTGCTTACGGTAAGGTTTTTGTCTTGGCGAAACCCGTGGTGGTGATAGTTCGCAGGTGCTTGTGGTAAGGTTTTTGTCTTGGCAAAACCCGTGGTGGTGATAGTTCGCAGGTGCTTGTGATAATGTTTTTGTCTTGGCAAAGCCCGTGGTGGTGATAGTTCGCAGGTGCTTGTGGTAAGTTTTTTGTCTTGGCAAAGCCCGTGGTGGTGATAGTTCGCAGGTGCTTGTGGTAAGGTTTGTGTCTTGGCAAAACCCGTGGCGGTGATTGTTCGCAGGTGCTTGTGGTAAGGTTTTTGTCGTGGCAAAACCCGTGGTGGTGACAGTTCGCAGGTGCTTGTGTGAGGTTCTTGTCTTGGCAGAACCCATGGTGGTGATAGTTCGCAGGTGCTTGTGGTAAGGTTTCTGTCTTGGCAAAACCCGTGGTTGTGATAGTTCGCAGGTGCTTGTGGTAAGGATTCTGTCTTGGCAAAACCCGTGGTGGTGATAGTTCGCAGGTGCTTGTGGTAAGGTTTTTGTCTTGCCAAAATATGTGGTGGTTATAGTTCGTAGGTGCTTTTGGTAAGGTTTTTTGTCTTGGCAAAACCCGTGGTGGTGATAGTTCGCAGGTGCTTGTGGTAAGGTTTTTGTCTTGGAAAAACCCGTGGTGGTGATAGTTCGCAGGTGCTTGTGGTAAGGTTTTTGTCTTGGCAAAACCCGTGGTGGTGATAGTTCGCAGGAGCTTATGGTAAGTTTTTTTGTCTTGGCAAAAACCCGTGGCGGTGATGGTTCGCATGTGCTTGTGGTAAGGTTTTTGTCTTGGCAAAAACCGTGGTGGTGATAGTTCGCAGGTGCTTGTGGTAAGTTTTTTGTCTTGGCAAAACCCGTGGTGGTGATAGTTCGTAGGTGCTTGTGGTAAGGTTTTTGTCTTGGCAAAACCCGTGGTGGTGATAGTTCGCAGGTGCTTGTGGTAAGGTTTTTGTCTTGGCAAAACCCGTGGTGGTGATAGTTCGCAGGTGCTTGTGGTAAGGTTTTTGTCTTGGCAAAACCCGTGGTGGTGATAGTTCGCAGGTGCTTGTGGTAAGGTTTTTGTCTTGGCAAAACCCGTGGTGGTGATAGTTCGCAGGTGCTTGTGGTTTGTTTTTTGTCTTGGCAAACCCGGGGTGGTGATAGTTCGCAGGTGCTTGTGGTAAGGTTTTTGTCTTGGCAAAACCCGTGGTGGTGATAGTTCGCAGGTGCTTGTGGTAAGGTTTTTGTCTTGGCAAAACCCGTTGCTGTCATAGTTCGCAAGTGCTTGTGGTAAGGTTTTTTGTCTTGGCAAAAACCGTGGCGGTGATAGTTCGCAGGTGCTTGTGGTAAGGTTTTTGTCTTGCCAAAATCTGTGGTGGTTATAGTTCGGAGGTGCTTTGGGTAAGGTTTTTGTCTTGGCAAAACCCGTGGTGGTGATAGTTCGCAGGTGCTTGTGGTTAGGTTTTTGTCTTGGCAAAACCCGTGGCGGTGATAGTGCGCAGGTCTTTTGCGGTAAACTTTTTGTCTTGGCAAACCCGTGGTGGTGATAGTTCGCAGGTGCTTGTGGTAAGGTTTTGTCTTGGCAAAATCCGTGGTGGCGATAGTTCGCAGGTGCTTGTGGCAAGGTTTTTGTCTTGGCAAAAACCGTGGTGGTAATAGTTCGCAGGTCCTTATGGTAAGGTTTTTGTCTTGGCAAAACTCGTGGTGGTGATAGTTCGCAAGTGCTTGTGGTCAGGTTTTTACCTTGTGATAGTTCTCAGGTGCTTGCAGTAAGGTCTTCGTCTTGGCAAAACCCGCGGTGGTGAGAGTTCGCAGGTGCTTAGGGTCAGGTTCTTGTCTTGGCAAAACCCGTGGTGGTGATAGTTCGCAGGCATTTGTGGTACGGTTTTTGTCTTGGCAAAAACCGTGGTGGTGATAGTTCGCGGGTGCTTGTGGTAAGGTTTTTGTCTTGGCAAAACCCGTGGTGGTGATAGTTCGCAGGTGCTTGTGTTAAGTTTTTTGTCTTGGCAAAACCCGTGGCGGTCATAGCTTGCAAGTGCTTGTGCTTAGATTTTTGTCTTGGCAAAACCCGTGGTGGTGATAGTTCGCAGGTGCTTGTGGTAAGGTTTTTTTCCTGGCAAAACCCGTGGTGGTGATAGTTCGCAGGTGCTTGTGGTAAGGTTTTTGTCTTGGCAAAACCCGTGGTGGTGATAGTTCGCAGGTGCTTGTGGTAAGATTTTTGTCTTGGCAAAACCCGTGGTGGTGATAGTTCGCAGGTGCTTGTGGTAAGGTTTTTGTCTTGGCAAAGCCCGTGGTGGTGATAGTTCGCAGGTGCTTGTGGTAAGGTTTTTGTCTTGGCAAACCTCGTGGCGGTGATAGTTCGCAGGTGCTTGTGGTAAGGTTTTTGTCTTGGCAAAACCCGTGCTTGTGGTAAGGTTTTTGTCTTGGCAAAACCCGTGGTGGTGATAATTCGCAGGTGCTTGTGGTAAGGTTTTTGTCTTGGCGAAACCCGTGGTGGTGATAGTTCGCAGGTCCTTGTGGTAAGGTTTTTGTTTTGGCAAAACTCGTGGTGGTGATAGTTCGCAGGTGCTTGTGGTAAGGTTTTTGTCCTGGCAAAACCTGTGGTGGTGATAGTTCGCAGGTGCTTGTGGTAAGGTTTTTGTATTGGCAAAACCCGTGGTGGTGATAGTTCGCAGGTGCTTGTGGTATGGTTTTTGTCTTGGCAAAACCCGTGGTGGTGATAGTTCGCAGGTGCTTGTGGTAAGGTTTTTGTCTTGGCAAAACCCGTGGTGGTGATAGTTCGCAGGTTTTTTGCGGTAAGGTTTTTGTCTTGGCAAAACCCGTGGTGGTGATAGTTCGCAGGTGCTTGTGGTAAGGTTTTTGTCTTGGCAAATCCTGTGGTGGTGATAGTTCGCAGGTGCTTGTGGTAAGGTTTGTGTCTTGGTAACACCCGTGGTGGTGATAGTTCGCAGGTGCTTGTGGTAAGGTTTTTTTCCTGGCAAAACCCGTGGTGGTGATGGTTCGCAGGTGCTTGTGGTAAGGTTTTTGTCCTGGCAAAACGCGTGGTGGTGATAGTTCGCAGGTGCTTGTGGTAAGGTTTGTGTCTTGGCAAAACCCGTGGCGGTGATTGTTCGCAGGTGCTTGTGGTAAGGTTTTTGTCGTGGCAAAACCCGTGGTGGTGACAGTTCGCAGGTGCTTGTGTGAGGTTCTTGTCTTGGCAGAACCCATGGTGGTGATAGTTCGCAGGTGCTTGTGGTAAGGTTTCTGTCTTGGCAAAACCCGTGGTTGTGATAGTTCGCAGGTGCTTGTGGTAAGGATTCTGTCTTGGCAAAACCCGTGGTGGTGATAGTTCGCAGGTGCTTGTGGTAAGGTTTTTGTCTTGCCAAAATATGTGGTGGTTATAGTTCGTAGGTGCTTTTGGTAAGGTTTTTTGTCTTGGCAAAACCCGTGGTGGTGATAGTTCGCAGGTGCTTGTGGTAAGGTTTTTGTCTTGGAAAAACCGTGGTGGTGATAGTTCGCAGGTGCTTGTGGTAAGGTTTTTGTCTTGGCAAAACCCGTGGTGGTGATAGTTCGCAGGAGCTTATGGTAAGTTTTTTTGTCTTGGCAAAAACCCGTGGCGGTGATGGTTCGCATGTGCTTGTGGTAAGGTTTTTGTCTTGGCAAAAACCGTGGTGGTGATAGTTCGCAGGTGCTTGTGGTAAGTTTTTGTCTTGGCAAACCGTGGTGGTGATAGTTCGTAGGTGCTTGTGGTAAGGTTTTTGTCTTGGCAAAACCGTGGTGGTGATAGTCGCAGGTGCTTGTGGTAAGGTTTTTGTCTTGGCAAAACCGGTGGTGGAAGTTCGCAGGTGCTTGTGGTAAGGTTTTTGTCTTGGCAAAACCCGGGTGGTGATAGTTCGCAGGTGCTTGTGGTAAGGTTTTGTCTTGCAAAACCCGTGGTGGTGATAGTTCGCAGGTGGTGATAGTTCGCAGGTGCTTGTGGTAAGGTTTTTGTCTTGGCAAAACCCGTGGTGGTGATAGTTCGCAGGTGCTTGTGGTAAGGTTTTTGTCTTGGCAAAACCCGTTGCTGTCATAGTTCGCAAGTGCTTGTGGTAAGGTTTTTTGTCTTGGCAAAAACCGTGGCGGTGATAGTTCGCAGGTGCTTGTGGTAAGGTTTTTGTCTTGCCAAAATCTGTGGTGGTTATAGTTCGGAGGTGCTTTGGGTAAGGTTTTTGTCTTGGCAAAACCCGTGGTGGTGATAGTTCGCAGGTGCTTGTGGTTAGGTTTTTGTCTTGGCAAAACCCGTGGCGGTGATAGTGCGCAGGTCTTTTGCGGTAAACTTTTTGTCTTGGCAAACCCGTGGTGGTGATAGTTCGCAGGTGCTTGTGGTAAGGTTTTGTCTTGGCAAAATCCGTGGTGGCGATAGTTCGCAGGTGCTTGTGGCAAGGTTTTTGTCTTGGCAAAAACCGTGGTGGTAATAGTTCGCAGGTCCTTATGGTAAGGTTTTTGTCTTGGCAAAACTCGTGGTGGTGATAGTTCGCAAGTGCTTGTGGTCAGGTTTTTACCTTGTGATAGTTCTCAGGTGCTTGCAGTAAGGTCTTCGTCTTGGCAAAACCCGCGGTGGTGAGAGTTCGCAGGTGCTTAGGGTCAGGTTCTTGTCTTGGCAAAACCCGTGGTGGTGATAGTTCGCAGGCATTTGTGGTACGGTTTTTGTCTTGGCAAAAACCGTGGTGGTGATAGTTCGCGGGTGCTTGTGGTAAGGTTTTTGTCTTGGCAAAACCCGTGGTGGTGATAGTTCGCAGGTGCTTGTGTTAAGTTTTTTGTCTTGGCAAAACCCGTGGCGGTCATAGCTTGCAAGTGCTTGTGCTTAGATTTTTGTCTTGGCAAAACCCGTGGTGGTGATAGTTCGCAGGTGCTTGTGGTAAGGTTTTTGTCTTGGCAAAACCCGTGGTGGTGATAGTTCGCAGGTGCTCGTGGTAAGGTTTTTGTCTTGGCAAAACCCGTGGTGGTGATGGTTCGCAGATGCTTGTGGTCAGGTTTTTGTCTTGGCAAAACCCGTGGTGGTGATAGTTCGCAGGTGCTTGTGGTAAGTTTTTTGTCTTGGCAAAACACGTGGTGGTGATAGTTCGCAGGTGCTTGTGGTAAGGTTTTTGTCTTGGCAAAACCCGTGGCGGTGATAGTTCGCAGGTGCTTGTGGTAAGGTTTTTGTCTTGGCAAAACCCGTGCTTGTGGTAAGGTTTTTGTCTTGGCAAAACCCGTGGTGGTGATAATTCGCAGGTGCTTGTGGTAAGGTTTTTGTCTTGGCGAAACCCGTGGTGGTGATAGTTCGCAGGTCCTTGTGGTAAGGTTTTTGTTTTGGCAAAACTCGTGGTGGTGATAGTTCGCAGGTGCTTGTGGTAAGGTTTTTGTCCTGGCAAAACCTGTGGTGGTGATAGTTCGCAGGTGCTTGTGGTAAGGTTTTTGTATTGGCAAAACCCGTGGTGGTGATAGTTCGCAGGTGCTTGTGGTATGGTTTTTGTCTTGGCAAAACCCGTGGTGGTGATAGTTCGCAGGTGCTTGTGGTAAGGTTTTTGTCTTGGCAAAACCCGTGGTGGTGATAGTTCGCAGGTTTTTTGCGGTAAGGTTTTTGTCTTGGCAAAACCCGTGGTGGTGATAGTTCGCAGGTGCTTGTGGTAAGGTTTTTGTCTTGGCAAATCCTGTGGTGGTGATAGTTCGCAGGTGCTTGTGGTAAGGTTTGTGTCTTGGTAACACCCGTGGTGGTGATAGTTCGCAGGTGCTTGTGGTAAGGTTTTTTTCCTGGCAAAACCCGTGGTGGTGATGGTTCGCAGGTGCTTGTGGTAAGGTTTTTGTCCTGGCAAAACGCGTGGTGGTGATAGTTCGCAGGTGCTTGTGGTCAGGATTTTGTCTTGGCAAAACCCGTGGTGGTGATAGTTCGCAGGTGCTTGTGATAAGGTTTTTGTCTTGGCAAAAAACGCGGTGGTGATAGTTCGCAGGTCCTTGTGGTAAGGTTTTTGTCTTGGCAAAACCCGTGGTGGTGATAGTTCGCAGGTGCTTGTGATAAGGTTTTTGTCTTGGCAAAACCCGTGGTGGTGATAGTTCGCAGGTGCTTGTGGTAAGGTTTTTGTCTTGGCAAAACCCGTGGTGGTGATAGTTCGCAGGTGCTTGTGGTAAGGTTCTTGTCTTGGAAAAACCCGTGGTGGTGATAGTTCGCAGGTGCTTGTGGTAAGGTTTTTGTCTTGGCAAAACCCGTGGTGGTGATAGTTCGCAGGTGCTTGTGGTAAGGTTTTTGTCTTGGCAAAACCCGTGGTGGTGATAGTCCGCAGGTGCTTGTGGTAAGGATTTTGTCTCGGCAAAGTCCGTGGTGGTGATAGTTCGCAGGTGCTTGTGGTAAGGTTTTTGTCTTGAAAAAGTCCTTGTTGGTGATAGTTCGCAGGTGCTTGTGGTAAGGTTATTTGTCTTGGCAAAACCCGTGCTGGTGGTAAGGTTTTCGTCTTGGCAAAACCCGTGGTGGTGATAGTTCGCAGGTGCTTGTGGTAAGGTTCTTGTCTTGGCAAAACCCGTGGTGGTGATAGTTCGCAGGTGCTTGTGGTAAGGTTTTTGTCTTGGCAAAACCCATGGAGGTGATAGTTCGCAGGTGCTTGTGGTAAGGTTTTTGTCTTGGCAAAACCGTGCTGGTGGTAAGGTTTTCGTCTTTGCAAAACCCGTGGTGGTGATAGTTCGCAGGTGCTTGTGGTAAGTTTTTTGTCTTGGCAACACCCGTGGTGGTGATAATTCGCGTGTATTTGGTAAGGTTTTTGTCTTGGCAAAACCCGTGGTGGTGATAGTTCGCAGGTGCTTGTGGTCAGGTTTTTGTCTTGGCAAAACCCGTGGTGGTGATAGTTCGCAGGTGCTTGTGGTAAGGTTTTTGTCTTGGCAAAACCCGTGGTGGTGATAGTTCGCAGGTGCTGCTGGTAAGGTTTTTGTCTTGGCACAACCCGTGGTGGTGATAGTTCGCAGGTGCTTGTGGTAAGGTTTTTGTCTTGGCAAAACCCGTGGTGGTGATAGTTCGCAGGTGCTTGTGGTAAGGTTTTTGTCTTGGCAACACCCGTTGGTGATAGTTCGCAGGTGCTTGTGCTTGGCAAAACACCCGTGTGGTGGTGATAGTTCGCAGGTGCTTGTGGTAAGGTTTTTGTCTTGGCAAAACCCGTGGTGGTGATAGTTCGCAGGTGCTTGTGGTAAGGTTTTTGTCTTGGCAAAACCCGTGGTGGTGATAGTTCGCAGGTGCTTGTGGTAAGGTTTTTGTCTTGGCAAAAACCCGTGGTGGTGATAGTTCGCAGGTGCTTGTGGTAAGGTTTTTGTCTTGGCAAAACCCGTGGTGGTGATAGTTCGCAGGTGCTTGTGGTAAGGTTTTTGTCTTGGCAAAACCCGTGGTGGTGATAGTTCGCAGGTGCTTGTGGTAGGGTTTTTGTCTTGGCAAAGTCCGGGGTGGTGATAGTTCGCAGGTGCTTGTGGTAAGGTTTTTGTCTTGGCAAAACCCGTGGTGGTGATAGTTCGCAGGTGCTTATGGTAAGGTTTTTTCTTGGCAAACCCGTGGTGGTGATAGTTCGCAGGTGCTTGTGGTAAGGTTTTTGTCTTGGCAAAACCCGTGGTGGTGATAGTTCGCAGGTGCTTGTGGTAAGGTTTTTGTCTTGGCAAAACCCGTGGTGGTGATAGTTTGTAGGTGCTTGTGGTCAGGTTTTTACCTTGTAATAGTTCACAGGTACTTGTGGTGTGGTTTTTGTCTTGGCAAAACCCGCGGTGGTTATAGTTCGCAGGTGCTTGTGGTCAGGTTTGTGTCTTGGCAAAACCCGTGGTGGTGATAGTTCGCAGGTGCTTGTGGTAAGGTTTTTGTCTTGGCAAAACCCGTGGTGGTGATAGTTCGCAGGTGCTTGTGGCAAGGTTTTTGTCTTGGCAAAACCCGTGGTGGTGATAGTTCGCAGGTGCTTGTGGTAAGGTTTTTGTCTTGGCAAAACCCGTGGTGGTGATAGTTCGCAGGTGCTTGCGGTAAGGTTTTCGTCTTGGCAAAACCCGTGGTGGTGATAGTTCGCAGGTGCTTGTGGTAAGTTTTTTGTCTTGGCAAAACCCGTGGTGGTGATAGTTCGCAGGTGCTTGTGGTAAGGTTTCTGTCTTGGCAAAGCCCGTGGTGGTGATAGTTCGCAGGTGCTTGTGCTAAGTTTTTTGTCTTGGCAAAACCCGTGGTGGTGATGGTTCGCAGATGCTTGTGGTCAGGTTTGTGTCTTGGCAAAACCCGTGGTGGTGATAGTTCGCAGGTGCTTGTGGTAAGTTTTTTGTCTTGGCAAAACACGTGGTGGTGATAGTTCGCAGGTGCTTGTGGTAAGGTTTTTGTCTTGGCAAAACCCGTGGTGGTGATAGTTCGCAGGTGCTTGTGGTAAGGTTTTTGTCTTGGCAAAACCCGTAGTGGTGATAGTTCGCAGGTGCTTATGGTAAGGTTTTTGTCTTGGCAAAACCCGTGGTGGTGATAGTTCGCAGGTGCTTGTGGTAAGTTTTTTGTCTTGGCAAAACCCGTGGTGGTGATAGTTCGCAGGTGCTTGTGGTAAGGAAATTTGTCTTGGCAAAACCCGTGGTGGTGATGGTTCGCAGGTGCTTGCGGTAAGGTTGTTGTCTTGGCAAAAACCGTGGTGGTGATAGTTCGCAGGTGCTTGTGGTAAGGTTTTTGTCCTGGCAAAACCCGTGGTGGTGATAGTTCGCAGGTGCTTGTGGTAAGGTTTCTGTCTTGGCAAAACTCGTGGTGGTGATAGTTCGCAGGTGCTTGTGGTAAGGTTTTGTCTTGGCAAAACCGGTGGTGGTGATAGTTCGCAGGTGCTTGTGGTAAGGTTTTTGACTTGGCAAAAACAGTGGTGGTGATAGTTCGCAGGTGCTTGTGGTAAGATTTTTGTCTTGGCAAAGCCCGTGGTGGTGATGGTTCGCAGGTGCTTGTGGTAAGGTTTTTACCTTGGCAAAACCCGTGGTGGTGATACTTCTGATAGTTCGTAGGTGCTTGTGGTAAGTTTTTTGTCTTGGCAAAAACCGTGGCGGTGATAGTTCGCAGGTACTTGTGGTAAGGTTCTTGTCTTGGCAAAAACCGTGGTGGTGATAGTTCGCAGGTGCTTGTGGTAAGCCGTTTAGTTCGCAGGTGCTTGTAGTAAGGTTTTTGTCTTGGCAAAACCCGTGGTGGTGATAGTTCGCAGGTGCTTGTGGTAAGCATTTTATCTTGGCAAAACCCGTGCTTGTGGTAAGTATTTTGTCTTGGCAAAACCCGTGGTGGTGATAGTTCGCAGGTGCTTGTGGTAAGGTTTTTGTCTTTGCAAAACCCGTGGTGGTGATAGTTCGCAGGTGCTTGTGGTAAGGTTTTTGTCTTGGCAAAACCCGTGGTGGTGATAGTTCGCAGGTCCTTGTGGTAAGGTTTTTGTTTTGGCAAAACTCGTGGTGGTGATAGTTCGCAGGCGCTTGTGGTAAGGTTTTTGTCTTGGCAAAACCCGTGGTGGTGATAGTTCGCAGGTGCTTGCGGTAAGGTGTTTTTGTCTTGGCAAAACCCGTGGTGGTGATAGTTCGCAGGTGCTTGTGGTAAGGTTTTTGTCTTGGCAAAACCCGTGGTGGTGATAGTTCGCAGGTGCTTGTGGTAAGGTTTTTGTCTTGGCAAAACCCGTGGCGGTGATAGTTCGCAGGTGCTTGTGGTAAGGTTTCTGTCTTGGCAAAACCCGTGGTGGTGATGGTTCGCAGGTGCTTGTGGTAAGCATTTTATCTTGGCAAAACCCGTGCTTGTGGTAAGTATTTTGTCTTGGCAAAACCCGTGGTGGTGATAGTTCGCAGGTGCTTGTGGTAAGGTTTTTGTCTTTGCAAAACCCGTGGTGGTGATAGTTCGCAGGTGCTTGTGGTAAGGTTTTTGTCTTGGCAAAACCCGTGGTGGTGATAGTTCGCAGGTCCTTGTGGTAAGGTTTTTGTTTTGGCAAAACTCGTGGTGGTGATAGTTCGCAGGTGCTTGTGGTAAGGTTTTTGTCTTGGCAAAACCCGTGGTGGTGATAGTTCGCAGGTGCTTGCGGCAAGGTTTTTGTCTTGGCAAAACCCGTGGTGGTGATAGTTCGCAGGTGCTTGTGGTAAGGTTTTTGTCTTGGCAAAACCCGTGGTGGTTATAGTTCGCAGGTGCTTGTGGTAAGGTTTTTGTCTTGGCAAAACCCGTGGCGGTGATAGTTCGCAGGTGCTTGTGGTAAGGTTTTGTCTTGGCAAAACCCGTGGTGGTGATGGTTCGCAGGTGCTTGTGGTAAGGTTTTTGTCTTGGCAAAACCCGTGGTGGTGATAGTTCGCAGGTGCTTGTGGTAAGGTTTTTGTCTTGGCAAAACCCGTGGTGGTGATAGCTCGCAGGTGCTTGTGATAAGGTTTTTGTCTCGGCAAAAACCGTGGTGGTGATAGTTCGCAGGTGCTTGTGGTAAGGTTTTTGTCTTGGCAAAACCTGTGGTGGTGACAGTTCGCAGGTGCTTGTGGTAAGGTTTTTGTCTTGGCAAAACGCGTGGCGGTGATGGTTCGCAGGTGCTTGTGGTAAGGTTTTTGTCTTGGCAAAACCCGTGGTGGTGATAGTTCGCAGGTGCTTGTGGTAAGGTTTTTGTCTTGGCAAAACCCGTGGTGGTGATAGTGTGCAGGTGCTTGTGGTAAGGTTGTTGTCTTGGCAAAACCCGTGGTGGTGATAGTTCGCAGGTGCTTATGGTAAGGTTTTTGTCTTGGCAAAACCCGTGGTGGTGATAGTTCGCAGGTGCTTGTGGTAAGGTTTTTGTCTTGGCAAAACCCGTGGTGGTGATAGTTCGCAGGTGCTTGTGGTAAGGTTTTTGTCTTGGCAAAACACGTGGTGGTTATAGTTCGCAGGTGCTTGTGGTAAGGTTTTTGTCTTGGCAAAACCCGTGGCCGTGATAGTTCGCAGGTGCTTGTGGTAAGGTTTTTGTCTTGGCAGAACCCGTGGTGGTGATGGTTCGCAGGTGCTTGTGGTAAGGTTTTTGTCTTGGCAAAACCCGTGGTGGTGATGGTGCGCAGGTCCTTGTGGTAAGGTTTTTGTCTTGGCAAAACCCGTGGTGGTGATAGTTCGCAGGTGCTTGTGATAAGGTTTTTGTCTTGGCAAAAACCGTGGTGGTGATAGTTCGCAGGTGCTTGTGGTAAGGTTTTTGTCTTGGAAAAACCTGTGGTGGTGATAGTTCGCAGGTGCTTGTGATAAGGTTTTTGTCTTGGCAAAACCCGTGGTGGTGATAGTTCGCAGGTGCTTGTGGTAAGGTTTTTGTCTTGGCAAAACGCGTGGTGGTGATGGTTTGCAGGTCCTTGTGGTAAGATTTTTGTCTTGGCAAAACCCGTGGTGGTGATAGTTCGCAGGTGCTTGTGGTAAGGTTTTTGTCTTGGCAAAACCCGTGGTGGTGATAGTGCGCAGGTGCTCGTGGTAAGGTTTTTGTCTTGGCAAAACCCGTGGTGGTGATGGTTCGCAGATGCTTGTGGTCAGGTTTTTGTCTTGGCAAAACCCGTGGTGGTGATAGTTCGCAGGTGCTTGTGGTAAGTTTTTTGTCTTGGCAAAACACGTGGTGGTGATAGTTCGCAGGTGCTTGTGGTAAGGTTTTTGTCTTGGCAAAACCCGTGGCGGTGATAGTTCGCAGGTGCTTGTGGTAAGGTTTTTGTCTTGGCAAAACCCGTGGTGGTGATGGTGCGCCGGTCCTTGTGGTAAGGTTTTTGTCTTGGCAAAACCCGTGGTGGTGATAGTTCGCAGGTGCTTGTGGTAAGGTTGTTGTCTTGGCAAAACCCGTGGTGGTGATAGTACGCAGGTGCTTGTGGTAAGGTTTTTGTCTTGGCAAAACCCGCGGTGGTGATAGTGCGCAGGTGCTTGTGGTAAGGTTTTTGTCTTGGCAAAACCCGTGGTGGTGATAGTTCGCAGGTCCTTGTGGTAAGGTTTTTGTTTTGGCAAATCCCGTGGTGGTGATAGTTCGCAGGTGCTTGTGGTAAGGTTTTTGTCTTGGCAAAACCCGTTCTGGTGGTAAGGTTTTCGTCTTGGAAAAACCTGTGGTGGTGATAGTTCGCAGGTGCTTGTGGTCAGTTTTTTGTCTTGGTAACACCCGTGGTGGTGACAGTTTGCAGGTGCTTGTGGTAAGCTTTTTGTCTTTGCAAAACCCGTGGTGGTGATAGTTCGCAGGTGCTTGTGGTAAGGTTTTTTTGTCTTGCCAAAACCCGTGCTTGTGGTAAGGATTTTGTCTTGGCAAAACACGTGGTGGTGATAGTTCGCAGGTGCTTGTGGTAAGGTTCTTGTCTTGGCAAAACCCATGGTGGTGATAGTTCGCAGGTGCTTGTGGTAAGGTTTTTGTCTTGGCAAAACACGTGGTGGTGATAGTTCGCAGGTGCTTGTGGTAAGGTTTTTGTCTTGGCAAATCCCGTGGTGGTGATGGTGCGCAGGTCCTTGTGGTAAGGTTTTTGTCTTGGCAAAACCCGTGGTGGTGATAGTTCGCAGGTGCTTGTGGTAAGGTTTTTGTCTTGGCAAAACCCGTGGTGGTGACAGTTCGCAGGTGCTTGTGGTCAGGTTTTTGTCTTGGCAAAACCTGTGGTGGTGATAGTTCGCAGGTGCTTGTGGTAAGGTTGTTGTCTTGGCAAAACCCGTGGTGGTGATAGTTCGCAGGTGCTTATGGTAAGGTTTTTGTCTTGGCAAAACCCGTGGTGGTAATAGTTCGCAGGTGTTTGTGATAATTTTTTTGTCTTGTCAAAACCAGTGGTGGTAATAGTGCGCAGGTGCTTGTGGTAAGGTTTTTGTCTTGGCAAAATCCGTGGTGATGACAGTTCGTAGGTGCTTGTGGTAAGGTTTTTGTCTTGGCAAACCCGTGGTGGTGATAGTTCGCAGGTGATTGTGGTAAGGTGTTTGTCTTGGCAAAACCCGTGCTTGTGGTGATTTTTGTCTGGGCAAAACCCGTGGTGTTTATAGTTCGCAGGTGCTTGTGGTAAGGTTTTTGTCTTGGCAAAACCCGTGGCCGTGATAGTTCGCAGGTGCTTGTGGTAAGGTTTTTGTCTTGGCAAAACCCGTGGTGGTGATAGTTCGCAGGTGCTTGTGGTAAGATTTTTGTCTTGGCAAAACCCGTGGCCGTGATAGTTCGCAGGTGCTTGTGGTAAGGTTTTTGTCTTGGCACAACCCGTGGTGGTGATAGTGCGCAGGTGCTTGTGGTAAGGTTTGTGTCTTGGCAAAACCCGTGGTGGTGACAGTTCGCAGGTGCTTGTGGTAAGGTTTTTGTCTTGGCAAAACCCGTGGTGGTGATAGTTCGCAGGTGCTTGTGGTGAGGTTTTTGCCGTGCAAAACCCGTTCTGGTGGTAAGGTTTTTGTCTTGGCAAAACCCGTGGTGGTGATAGTTCGCAGGTGCTTGTGGTCAGTTTTTTGTCTTGGTAACACCCGTGGTGGTGACAGTTTGCAGGTGCTTGTGGTAAGTTTTTTGTCTTTGCAAAGCCCGTGGTGGTGATAGTTCGCAGGTGCTTGTGGTAAGGTTTTTTTGTCTTGGCAAAACCCGTGCTTGTGGTAATGATTTTGTCTTGGCAAAACACGTGGTGGTGATAGTTCGCAGGTGCTTGTGGTAAGGTTCTTGTCTTGGCAAAACCCATGGTGGTGATAGTTCGCAGGTGCTTGTGGTAAGGTTTTTGTCTTGGCAAAACCCGTGGTGGTGATAGTTCGCAGGTGCTTGTGGTAAGGTTTTTGTCTTGGCAAAACCCGTGGTAGTGATGGTGCGCAGGTCCTTGTGGTAAGGTTTTTGTCTTGGCAAAATCCGTGGTGGTGATAGTTCGCAGGTGCTTGTGGTAAGGTTTTTGTCTTGGCAAAACCCGTGGTGGTGATAGTTCGCAGGTGCTGCTGGTAAGGTTTTTGTCTTGGCACAACCCGTGGTGGTGATAGTTCGCAGGTGCTTGTGGTAAGGTTTTTGTCTTGGCACAACCCGTGGTGGTGATAGTTCGCAGGTGCTTGTGGTAAGGTTCTTGTCTTTGCAAAACCCGTGGTGGTGATAGTTCGCAGGTGTTTGTGATAAGTTTTTTGTCTTGTCAAAACCAGTGGTGGTAATAGTGCGCAGGTGCTTGTGTTAAGATTTTTGTCTTGGCAAAACCCGTGGTGGTGACAGTTCGCAGGTGCTTGTGGTCAGGTTTTTGTCTTGGCAAACCCGTGGTGGTGATAGTTCGCAGGTGATTGTGGTAAGGTGTTTGTCTTGGCAAAACCCGTGCTTGTTGTGATTTTTGTCTTGGCAAAACCCGTGGTGGTTATAGTTCGCAGGTGCTTGTGGTAAGGTTTTTGTCTTGGCAAAACCCGTGGCCGTGATAGTTCGCAGGTGCTTGTGGTAAGGTTTTTGTCTTGGCAGAACCCGTGGTGGTGATAGTTCGCAGGTGCTTGTGGAAAGGTTTTTGTCTTGGCAAAACCCGTGGTGGTGACAGTTCGCAGGTGCTTGTGGTAAGGTTTTTGTCTTGGCAAAACTCGTGGTGGTGATAGTTCGCAGGTGCTTGTGGTAAGGTTTTTGTCTTGGCAAAACCCGTTGTGGTGATAGCTCGCAGGTGCTTGTGGTAAGGTTTTGTCTTGGCAAAACCCGTGGCGGTGATAGCTCGCAGGTGCTTGTGGTAGGGTTTTTGGTCTTGGCAAAACCCGTGGCGGTGATAGCTCGCAGGTGCTTGTGGTAAGGTTTTTGGTCTTGGCAAAACCCGCGGTGGGGATAGATCGCAGGTGCTTGTGGCAAGTTTTTTGTCTTGGCAAAACCCGTGGTGGTGATGGTTCGCAGGTGCTTGTGGTAAGGTTTTTGTCTTGGCAAAACCCATGGTGGTGATAGTTCGAAAGTTGATAAAACACATGGTGGTGATAGTTCGCAGGGGCTTGTGGTAAGGTTTTTGTCTTGGCAAAACCCGTGGTGGTGATAGTTCGCAGGTGCTTGTGGTAAGGTTTTTTGTCTTGCCAAAACCTGTGGTGGTGATAGTTCGCAGGTGCTTGTGGTAGGTTTTTTTGTCTTGGCAAAAACCCGTGATGGTGATAGTTCGCAGGTGCTTGTAGTCAGGTTTTTGTCTTTGCAAAACCCGTGGTGGTGATAGTTCGCAGGTGCTTGTGGCAAGGTTTTTGTCTTGGCAAAACCCGTGGCGGTGATAACTCGCAGGTGCTTGTGGTAAGGTTTCTGTCTTGGCAAAACCCGTGGTGGTGATAGCTCGCAGGTGATTTTGGTAAGGAATTTTGGTCTTGGCAAAACCCGTGGTGGTGATAGTTCGCAGGTGCTTGTGGTAAGTTTTTTGTCTTGGAAAAACCCGTGGTGGTGATAGTTGGCAGGTGGTTGTGGTAAGTCTTTTTGTCTTGGCAAAGACCGTGTTGGTGATAGTTCGCAGGTTGGCAAATCCCGTGGTGGTGACAGTTCGCAGGTGCTTGTGGTAAGTTTTTTGTCTTTGCAAAACCCGTGGTGGTGATAGTTCGCAGGTGCTTGTGGTAAGTTTTTTGTCTTTGCACAACCCGTGGTGGTGATAGTTCGCAGGTGCTTGTGGTAAGGTTTTTGTCTTGGCAAAACCCGTGGTGATGACAGTTCGCAGGTGCTTGTGGTAAGGTTTCTGTCTTGGCAAAACCCGTGGTGGTGATAGCACGCAGGTGCTTGTGGTAAGTTTTTTGTCTTGGCAAAACCCGTGGTGCTGACAGTTCGCAGGTGCTTGTGGTAAGGTTTTGTCTTGGCAAAACCCGTGGTGGTGATAGTTCGCAGGTGCTTGTGGTAAGGTTTTTGTCTTGGCAAAACCCGTGGCGGTGATAGTTCGCAGGTGCTTGTTGAAAGTTTTTTGTCTTGGCAAAACCCGTGGTGGTGATAGTTCGCAGGTGCTCGGCAAAACCTGTGGTGGTGATAGTTCGCCGGTGCTTGTGGTAAGGTTTTTGTCTTGGCAAAGTCCGTGGTGGTGATAGTTCGCGGGTGCTTGTGGTAAGGTATTTGTCTTGGCAAAACCCGTGGTGGTGATAGTTCGCCGGTGCTTGTGGTAAGTTTTTTGTCTTGGCAAAACCCGTCGTGGTGATAGTTCGCAGGTGCTTGTGGAAAGTTTTTTGTCTTGGCAAAACCCGTGGTGGTGATTGTTTTCAGGTGCTTGTGATAAGGTTTTTGTCTTGGCAAACCCGTGGTGGTGATAGTTCGCAGGTGCTTGTGGTAAGGTTTGTGTCTTGGCAAAACCCGTGGTGGTGCTAGTTCGCAGGTGCTTGTGGTAAGGTTTTTGTCTTGGCAAAACCCGTGGTGGTGATAATTCGCAGGTGCTTGTGGTAAGGTTTTTGTCTTGGCAAAACCTGTGGTGGTGATAGTTCGCAGGAGCTTGTGGTAAGGTTCTTGTCTTGGCAGAACCCGTGGTGGTGATAGTTCGCAGGTGCTTGTGGTAAGGTTTTTGACTTGGCAAAACCCGTGGTGGTGATGGTTCGCAGGTGCTTGTGGTCAGGTTTTTGTCTTGGCAAAACCCGTGGTGGTGATAGTTCGCAGCTGCTTGTGGTAAGGTTTTTGTCTTGGCAAGACCCGTGGTGGTGATAGTTTGCAGGTGCTTGTGGCAAGGTTTTGTCTTGGCAAAACCCGTTGTGGTGATAGTTCGCAGGTGCTTGTGGTAAGGTTTTTGTCTTGGCAAGACCCGTGGTGGTTATAGTTCGCAGGTGCTTATGGTAAGGTTTTTGTCTTGGCAAAACCCGCGGCGGTAATAGTTCGCAGGTGCTTGTGGCAAGGTTTTTGTCTTGGCAAAACCCGTGGTGGTGATAGTTCGCAGGTGCTTGTGGCAAGCTTTTTGGGCAAAACCTGTGGTGGTGATTGTTCGCAGGTGCTTGTGGTAAGGTTTTTGTCTTGGCAAAAACCCGTGGTGGTGATAGTTCGCAGGGGCTTGTGGTAAGGTTTTTGTCTTGGCAAAACCCGTGGTGGTGATAGTCCGCAGGTGTTTGTGGTAAGGTTTTTGTCTTGGCAAAACCCGGCTTGGGGTGATAGTTCGCAGGTGCTTGTGGTAGGGTTTTTGTCTTGGCAAAGTCCGGGGTGGTGATAGTTCGCAGGTGCTTGTGGTAAGGTTTTTGTCTTGGCAAAACCCGTGGTGGTGATAGTTCGCAGATGCTTGTGGTAAGGTTTTTGTCTTGGCAAAGCCCGTGGTGGTGATTGTTCTTAGGTGCTTGTGGTAAGGTTTTTGTCTTGGCAAAACCCGTGGTGGTGATAGCTCGCAGGTGCTTGTGGTAAAGTTTTGTCTTGGCAAAACCCGTGGCGGTGATAGCTCGCAGGTGCTTGTGGTAAGGTTTTGTCTTGGCAAAACCCGTGGCGGTGATAACTCGCAGGTGCTTGTGGTAAGGTTTTTGGTCTTGGCAAAACCCGTGGCGGTGATAGCTCGCAGGTGCTTGTGGTAAGGATTTTGGTCTTGGCAAAACCCGCGGTGGGGATAGATCGCAGGTGCTTGTGGCAAGTTTTTTGTCTTGGCAAAACCCGTGGTGGTGATGGTTCGCAGGTGCTTGTGGTAAGGTTTTTGTCTTGGCAAAACCCATGGTGGTGATAGTTCGAAGGTTGATAAAACACATGGTGGTGATAGTTCGCAGGGGCTTGTGGTAAGGTTTTTGTCTTGGCAAAACCCGTGGTGGTGATAGTTCGCAGGTGCTTGTGGTAAGGTTTTTTGTCTTGCCAAAACCTGTGGTGGTGATAGTTCGCAGGTGCTTGTGGTAGGTTTTTTTGTCTTGGCAAAAACCCGTGATGGTGATAGTTCGCAGGTGCTTGTGGTCAGGTTTTTGTCTTGGCAAAACCCGTGGTGGTGATAGTTCGCAGGTGCTTGTGGCAAGGTTTTTGTCTTGGCAAGACCCGTGGTGATGACAGTTTGCAGGTGCTTGTGGCAAGGTTTCTGTCTTGGCAAAACCCGTTGTGGTGATAGTTCGCAGGTGCTTGTGGTAAGGAATTTTGGTCTTGGCAAAACCCGTGGTGGTGATAGTTCGCAGGTGCTTGTGGTAAGTTTTTTTGTCTTGGAAAAACCCGTGGTGGTGATAGTTGGCAGGTGGTTGTGGTAAGTCTTTTTGTCTTGGCAAAGACCGTGTTGGTGATAGTTCGCAGGTTGGCAAATCCCGTGGTGGTGACAGTTCGCAGGTGCTTGTGGTAAGTTTTTTGTCTTTGCAAAACCCGTGGTGGTGATAGTTCGCAGGTGCTTGTGGTAAGTTTTTTGTCTTTGCACAACCCGTGGTGGTGATAGTTCGCAGGTGCTTGTGGTAAGGTTTTTGTCTTGGCAAAACCCGTGGTGATGACAGTTCGCAGGTGCTTGTGGTAAGGTTTCTGTCTTGGCAAAACCCGTGGTGGTGATAGCACGCAGGTGCTTGTGGTAAGTTTTTTGTCTTGGCAAAACCCGTGGTGGTGATAGTTCGCAGGTGCTTGTGGTAAGGTTCTTGTCTTGGCAAAACCCGTGGCGGTGATAGTTCGCAGGTGCTTGTTGAAAGTTTTTTGTCTTGGCAAAACCCGTGGTGGTGATAGTTCGCAGGTGCTCGGCAAAACCTGTGGTGGTGATAGTTCGCCGGTGCTTGTGGTAAGGTTTTTGTCTTGGCAAAGTCCGTGGTGGTGATAGTTCGCGGGTGCTTGTGGTAAGGTATTTGTCTTGGCAAAACCCGTGGTGGTGATAGTTCGCCGGTGCTTGTGGTAAGTTTTTTGTCTTGGCAAAACCCGTCGTGGTGATAGTTCGCAGGTGCTTGTGGAAAGTTTTTTGTCTTGGCAAAACCCGTGGTGGTGATTGTTTTCAGGTGCTTGTGATAAGGTTTTTGTCTTGGCAAACCCGTGGTGGTGATAGTTCGCAGGTGCTTGTGGTAAGGTTTGTGTCTTGGCAAAACCCGTGGTGGTGCTAGTTCGCAGGTGCTTGTGGTAAGGTTTTTGTCTTGGCAAAACCCGTGGTGGTGATAATTCGCAGGTGCTTGTGGTAAGGTTTTTGTCTTGGCAAAACCTGTGGTGGTGATAGTTCGCAGGTGCTTGTGGTAAGGTTCTTGTCTTGGCAAAACCCGTGGTGGTGATAGTTCGCAGGTGCTTGTGGTAAGGTTTTTGACTTGGCAAAACCCGTGGTGGTGATGGTTCGCAGGTGCTTGTGGTCAGGTTTTTGTCTTGGCAAAACCCGTGGTGGTGATAGTTCGCAGGTGCTTGTGGTAAGGTTTTTGTCTTGGCAAGACCCGTGGTGGTGATAGTTCGCAGGAGCTTGTGGCAAGGTTTTGTCTTGGCAAAACCCGTTGTGGTGATAGTTCGCAGGTGCTTGTGGTAAGGTTTTTGTCTTGGCAAGACCCGTGGTGGTTATAGTTCGCAGGTGCTTATGGTAAGGTTTTTGTCTTGGCAAAACCCGCGGCGGTAATAGTTCGCAGGTGCTTGTGGCAAGGTTTTTGTCTTGGCAAAACCCGTGGTGGTGATAGTTCGCAGGTGCTTGTGGCAAGCTTTTTGGGCAAAACCTGTGGTGGTGATTGTTCGCAGGTGCTTGTGGTAAGGTTTTTGTCTTGGCAAAAACCCGTGGTGGTGATAGTTCGCAGGGGCTTGTGGTAAGGTTTTTGTCTTGGCAAAACCCGTGGTGGTGATAGTCCGCAGGTGTTTGTGGTAAGGTTTTTGTCTTGGCAAAACCCGGCTTGGGGTGATAGTTCGCAGGTGCTTGTGGTAGGGTTTTTGTCTTGGCAAAGTCCGGGGTGGTGATAGTTCGCAGGTGCTTGTGGTAAGGTTTTTGTCTTGGCAAAACCCGTGGTGGTGATAGTTCGCAGATGCTTGTGGTAAGGTTTTTGTCTTGGCAAAGCCCGTGGTGGTGATTGTTCTTAGGTGCTTGTGGTAAGGTTTTTGTCTTGGCAAAACCCGTGGCGGTGATGGTTCGCAGGTGCTTGTGGTAAGGTTTTTGTCTTGGCAAAAACCGTGGTGGTGATAGTTCGCAGGTGCTTGTGGTAAGGTTTTTGTCTTGGCAAAAACCGTGGTGGTGATAGTTCGCAGATGCTTGTGGTAAGGTTTTTGTCTTGGCAAAACCCGTGGTGATGACAGTTCGCAGGTGCTTGTGGCAAGCTTTTTGGGCAAAACCTGTGGTGGTGATTGTTCGCAGGTGCTTGTGGTAAGGTTTTTGTCTTGGCAAAACCCGTGGTGATGACAGTTCACAGGTGCTTGTGGTAAGGTTTTTGTCTTGGCAAAAAACCGTGGTGGTGATAGTTCGTAGGTTCTTGTGGTAAGGTTTTTGTCTTGGCAAAACCCATGGTGGTGATAGTTCGCAGGTGCTTGTGGTAAGTTTTTTTGTCTTGGCAAAACCCGTCGTGGTGATAGTTCGCAGGTGCTTGTGGTAAGGTTTTGGTCTTGGCAAAACCCGTGGTGGTGATAGTTCGCAGGTGCTTGTGGTAAGGTTTTTGTCTTGGCAAAACCCGTGGTGGTGATAGTTCGCAGGTGCTTGTGGTAAGGTTTCTTGTGGTAAGGTTTTGTCTTGGCAAAACCCGTGGTGGTGATAGTTCGCAGGTGCTTGTGGTAAGGTTTTGTCTTGGCAAAGCCCGTGGTCGTGATAGTTCGCAGGTGCTTGTGGTAAGGTTTTTGTCTTGGCAAAGCACGTGGTGGTGATAGTTCGCAGGTGCTTGTGGTAAGGTTTTTGTCTTGGCAAAACCCGTGCTTGTGGAAAGGATTTTGTCTTGGCAAAACCCGTGGTGGTGATTGTTCGCAGGTGCTTGTGGTCAGGTTTTTGTCTTGGCAAAGTCCGTGGTGGTGACAGTTCGCAGGTGCTTGTGATAAGGTTTTTGTCTTGGCAAAACCCGTGGTGGTGATAGTTCACAGGTTCTTGTGGTAAGGTTTTTGTCTTGGCAAAACCCATGGTGGTGATAGTTCGCAGGTGCTTGTGGTAAGGTTTTGGTCTTGGCAAAACCCGTGGTGGTGATAGTTCGCAGGTGCTTGTGGTAAGGTTTTCGTCTTGGCAAAACCCGTGGTGGTGATAGTTCGCAGGTGCTTGTGGTAAGGTTTTTGTCTTGGCAAAACCCGTGGTGGTGATAGTTCGCAGGTGCTTGTGGTAAGGTTTTTGTTTTTGCAAAACCCGTGGTGGTGATAGTTCGCAGGTGCTTGTGGTAAGGTTCTTTGTCTTGGCAAAACCCGTGGTGGTGATAGTTCGCAGGTGCTTGTGGAAAGGTTTTTGTCTTTGCAAAACCCGTGGTGGTGATAGTTCGCAGGTGCTTGTGGTAAGGTTTTTGTCTTGGCAAAACCCGTGGCGGTTGAGATTCCATAGGGGCGCCCTTGTGCTAATGGGTTTTCTCTTTGGCCAAATCCCTGGTGTGTGGTAGCTAGTTCTCAATATGCTGTGGTAAGTGTTTTTGTCGTGCCTGGCAAAAACCCGTGGGTGTGAGTTGTAGTTCGCAGGGTGCTTGTGGTAAGTGTTTGCTTGGGCAAAAACGACGGGGGGGTGGGCTAGTTCGCAGGTTGCTGGGGGGGCTGGGAAGGTTTTGTCTTGGCCAACCCGTTGGGTGGGCTCTCCCGGCTCAGGTGCTGTGGTAGGGTTTTTTGTACTTTCGGCACAACTCCGCTGGTGGTGAATGTTCGCAGGTGCTTGTGGTAAGGTTCATTGTCTTTGCAAAACCGCCGCGCAGACGTCGGTGATAGGTTCGACATGTGCATTTGTGTAAGGTTTTGTCTTGGAAATAAAAAAGCGGTGGCGTGCAATAGTTCGCCAAGGTGCTTGTGGTTAGGTTTTTTGTCTTGCAAAACTCTGTGCATTTGTAGGTAAGGTTTTTTTGTCTTGGCAAAACCCGTGGTGGTGATAGTTCGCAGGTGCTTGTGGTAAGGTTTTTGTCTTGGCAAAACCCGTGGTGGTGATAGTTCGCAGGTGCTTGTGGTAAGGCTTTTGTCTTTGCAAAACCCGTGGTGGTGATAGTTCGCAGGTGCTTGTGGTAAGGTTTTTGTCTTGGCAAAACCCGTGGTGGTGATAGTTCGCAGGTGCTTGTGGTAAGGTTTTTGTCTTGGCAAAACCCGTGCTTGTGTTAAGTTTTTTGTCTTGGCAAAACCCGTGGTGGTGATAGTTCGCAGGTGCTTGTGGTAAGGTTTTTGTCTTGGCAACACCCGTGGTGGTGATAGTGCGCAGGTGCTTATGGTAAAGTTTTTGTCTTGGCAAAACCCCTGGTGGTGATAGTTCGCAGGTGCTTGTGGTAAGGTTTTTGTCTTGGCAAAACCCGTGGTGGTGATAGTTCGCAGGTGCTTGTGGCAAGCTTTTTGGGCAAAACCTGTGGTGGTGATTGTTCGCAGGTGCTTGTGGTAAGGTTTTGGTCTTGGCAAAAACCCGTGGTGGTGATAGTTCGCAGGGGCTTGTGGTAAGGTTTTTGTCTTGGCAAAACCCGTGGTGGTGATAGTCCGCAGGTGTTTGTGGTAAGGTTTTTGTCTTGGCAAAACCCGGCTTGGGGTGATAGTTCGCAGGTGCTTGTGGTAGGGTTTTTGTCTTGGCAAAGTCCGGGGTGGTGATAGTTCGCAGGTGCTTGTGGTAAGGTTTTTGTCTTGGCAAAACCCGTGGTGGTGATAGTTCGCAGATGCTTGTGGTAAGGTTTTTGTCTTGGCAAAGCCCGTGGTGGTGATTGTTCTTAGGTGCTTGTGGTAAGGTTTTTGTCTTGGCAAAACCCGTGGCGGTGATGGTTCGCAGGTGCTTGTGGTAAGGTTTTTGTCTTGGCAAAAACCGTGGTGGTGATAGTTCGCAGGTGCTTGTGGTAAGGTTTTTGTCTTGGCAAAAACCGTGGTGGTGATAGTTCGCAGATGCTTGTGGTAAGGTTTTTGTCTTGGCAAAACCCGTGGTGATGACAGTTCGCAGGTGCTTGTGGCAAGCTTTTTGGGCAAAACCTGTGGTGGTGATTGTTCGCAGGTGCTTGTGGTAAGGTTTTTGTCTTGGCAAAACCCGTGGTGATGACAGTTCACAGGTGCTTGTGGTAAGGTTTTTGTCTTGGCAAAAAACCGTGGTGGTGATAGTTCGCAGGTGCTTGTGGTAAGGTTCTTTGTCTTGGCAAAAACCATGGTGGTGATGGTTTTTGGTGCTTGTGGTAAGGTTTTTGTTTTTGCAAAACCCGTGGTGGTGATAGTTCGCAGGTGCTTGTGGTAAGGTTTTTGTCTTGGCAAAACCCGTGGTAAAGATAGTTCGCAGGTGCTTGTGGTAAGGTTTTTGTTTTTGCAAAATCCGTGGTGGTGATAGTTCGCAGGTGCTTGTGGTAAGGTTTTTTGTCTTGGCAAAACCCGTGGTGGTGATAGTTCGCAGGTGCTTGTGGTAAGGTTTTTGTCTTTGCAAAACCCGTGGTGGTGATAGTTCGCAGGTGCTTGTGGTAAGGTTTTTGTCTTGGCAAAACCCGTGGCGGTGATAGTTCGCAGGTGCTTGTGGTAAGGTTTTTGTCTTGGCAAAACCCGTGGTGGTGATAGTTCGCAAGTGCTTGTGGTAAGGTTTTTGTCTTGGCAAAACCCGTGGTGGTGATAGTTCGCAGGTGCTTGTGGTAAGGTTTTTGTCTTGGCAAAACCCGTGGTGGTGATAGTTCGCAGGTGCTGCTGGTAAGGTTTTTGTCTTGGCACAACCCGTGGTGGTGATAGTTCGCAGGTGCTTGTGGTAAGGTTTTTGTCTTGGCACAACCCGTGGTGGTGATAGTTCGCAGGTGCTTGTGGTAAGGTTCTTGTCTTTGCAAAACCCGTGGTGGTGATAGTTCGCAGGTGCTTGTGGTAAGGTTTTTGTCTTGGAAAAAAACGTGGCGGTGATAGTTCGCAGGTGCTTGTGGTAAGGTTTTTGTCTTGGCAAAACCTGTGCTTGTGGTAAGGTTTTTGTCTTGGAAAAAAAACGTAGCGGTGATAGTTCGCAGGTGCTTGTGGTAAGGTTTTTGTCTTGGCAAAACCCGTGGTGGTGATAGTTCGCAGGTGCTTGTGGTAAGGTTTTTGTCTTGGCAAAACCCGTGGTGGTAATAGTTCGCAGGTGCTTGTGGTAAGGTTTTTGTCTTGGCAAAACCCGTGGTGGTGATAGTTCGCAGGTGCTTGTGGTAAGGTTTTTGTCTTGGCAAAACCCGTGGTGGTGATAGTTCGCAGGTGCTTGTGGTAAGGTTTTGTCTTGGCAAAACCCGCTTGGGGTGATAGTTCGCAGGTGCTTGTGGTAAGGTTTTTGTCTTGGCAAAGTCCGGTGGTGATAGTTCGCAGGTGCTTGTGGTAAGGTTTTTGTCTTGGCAAAACCCGTGGTGGTGATAGTTCGCAGATGCTTGTGGTAAGGTTGTTGTCTTGGCAAAACCCGTGGTGGTGATAGTTCGCAGGTGCTTGTGGTTAGGTTTTTGTCTTGGCAAAAACGTGGTGGTGATAATTCGCATGCTTTGGTAAGGTTTTTGTCTTGGCAAAACCCGTGCTTGTGGTAAGGTTTTTGTCTTGGCAAAGCCCGTGGTGGTTCGCAGGTGCTTGTGGTAAGGTTTTTGTCTTGGCAAAACCCGTGGTGGTGATAGTTCGCAGGTGCTTGTGGTAAGGTTTTTGTCTTGGCAAAACCCGTGGTGGTGATAGTTCGCAGGTGCTTGTGGTAAGGTTTTTGTCTTGGCAAAACCCGTGGTGGTGATAGTTCGCAGGTGCTTGTGGTAAGGTTTTTGTCTTGGCAAAACCCGTGGTAAAGATAGTTCGCAGGTGCTTGTGGTAAGGTTTTTGTCTTTGCAAAACCCGTGGTGGTGATAGTTCGCAGGTGCTTATGGTAAGGTTTTTGTCTTGGCAAACCCCGTGGTGGTGATAGTTCGCAGGTGCTTGTGGTAAGGTTTTTGTCTTGGCAAAACCCGTGGTGGTGATAGTTCGCAGGTGCTTGTGGTAAGGTTTTTGTCTTGGCAAAACCCGTGCTTGTATTAAGTTTTTTGTCTTGGCACAACCCGTGGTGGTGATAGTTCGCAGGTGCTTGTGGTAAGGTTTTTGTCTTGGCAACACCCGTGGTGGTGATAGTGCGCAGGTGCTTGTGGTAAGGTTTTTGTCTTGGCAAAACCCCTGGTGGTGATAGTTCGCAGGTGCTTGTGGTAAGGTTTTTGTCTTGGCAAAACCCGTGGTGGTGATAGTTCGCAGGTGCTTGTGGTAAGGTTTTGTCTTGGCAAAATCCGTGCTTGTGGTAAGATTTTTGTCTTGTGATAGTTCGCAGGTGCTTGTGGCAAGGTTTTTGTCTTGGCAAAACCCGTGGCGGTGATAGTTCGCAGGTGCTTGTGGTAAGGTTTTCGTCTTGGCAAAACCCGTGGTGGTGATAGTTCGCAGGTGCTTGTGGCAAGGTTTTTGTCTTGGCACAACCCGTGGTGGTGATAGTTCGCAGGTGCTTGTGGTAAGGTTTTTGTTTTTGCAAAACCCGTGGTGGTGATAGTTCGCAGGTGCTTGTGGTAAGGTTTTTTGTCTTGGCAAAACCGGTGGTGGTGATAGTTCGCAGATGCTTGTGGTAAGGTTTTTGTCTTTGCAAAACCCGTGGTGGTGATAGTTCGCAGGTGCTTGTGGTAAGGTTTTTGTCTTGGAAAAAAAACGTGGCGGTGATAGTTCGCAGGTGCTTGTGGTAAGGTTTTTGTTTTGGCAAAACACGTGGTGGTGATAGTTCGCAGGTGCTTGTGGTAAGGTTTTTGTCTTGGCAAAACACGTGGTGGTGATAGTTCGCAGGTGCTTGTGGTAAGGTTTTTGTCTTGGCAAAGGCCATGGTGGTGATAGTTCGCAGGTGCTTGTGGTAAGGTTTTTGTCTCGGCAAGACCCGTGGGGGTGGATTTATGCCCCTTTTTTGTTCGGTCGGCTTTTTATTTTGATCGGCTTTGTATGCTCTCTTTTCAAATATCCTCCTTCCCCCCCCTCCCACGCTCAGTCACCAAAAAGCAAGGATGCTAATTGAACACGCTCGGCCCCAAAAAGCACGATGTAGACCATGGACGTCATTTTCCTAGGCCATGGATACTTTTTTTTCTTCATCAGAGCAGAATAGACCATGGACGTCATCATGTTTGGACCCTGGATGCTCTCTTCCCAGAACGAAATGGACCATGGACGTCATCATGGTTGGGCCATGGCAGTGCAGAAAACATGGAGACCATGGACGTCATAATGTTTGGGCCATGGATGCTCTCTTCTCATCAGAATAGAGTGGACCATGGACGTCATCATATTTGAGCCATGGATGTTCTCTTCCCAGAATGGATTAGATTATGAAAGTCATCATGGTTGGGCCATGGATATTCTCTTCTAATTATGGTGAAGAAAATGTATTATTTAAACCCAGGGTTGCGCAGAAGCGTGATCCTATAGTGTGCAACGGATGGAAAATATAGACTAAGATATCTATTCATTTGCAATAATCCATATATCTATACTCATCAAGCACCATCGAATAAAGAATATCAATGTCGACAATCCGATATATGAGGCAATCTTTCGGTTTGAGAGAATAAGAGAATAAATCTTCTCA
>CAJNDS010000961.1:0-5000 GCA_905221605.1 Symbiodinium natans
CCAGGATACCGTTCATCCAACAACACAAAAGCTTTGGCTACTGTGACGTCACAGCTCGAAGGAGAACGCTCAATTCTCGGTGGGAGCGCACAGGTGCTCAGCCTGTAAGGTGATTCTGACAAAGACATACACGCTAGTGTAGATGCAGGCATTCACAGAAGTCTGCATGTGCAAGGGCAAGCCGGCATCACGGTAGAGGAACATAGGCTTCTTCTTGACTACCAACGCGCCGGCATCGGCTCACAGCGCTGCCGCAGAACCAGAGCTGGAACATGAGGGCAGCCGATGATGATGTCGTCCAAAATGGAACGCGGATTTTGTGCTGCCGCGCTGCCAAACGTTAAGCTTGAGAGTGCAAACTCAGCATCCTCACTTTCATCGTCCATGTCATCGTCCTCTTGCTCTTCGTCATCGCCATCATTGGAACAGCCCGCATGAGCGGTTGCCTTGGGACCTATATGAGTCCTCAAACCATTCTTGTTCAGCGATACGCCAACTCCGATGCCAACACCAGCTTGGGCACGACAACCGTTGACCCTGACTCCAACGACGGCTCCAGCTCCTATCCCAGCGCCCGCACTCGGCCCGGATTTGTCCACTCGAGCATGCGCGCCCGCTACCGAAACTCCGATGCATTCTCAACCAACCTCGCCGCCAAAGCCTTGAACGTTTAGTCCAATGCAGGACGCTGACACCGGATCCGGACCGCAGCTAGCCACGAGCAGAGCTGAAGTATAGTTACCCACATATAGCCCCAGAAAGAACTGGGGTTCAGGGTTCAGGGTTTCCCCAAAGTTCTTCGAACCTGGTGAACACATCTGATTTAAGCTGCTTCTGAAGACTATTCCAAACAGGAAGTTCAGCATTGTTTCAAGATTGTTTCAAGAACCTCCCCCCAGACTTTTTGAGAACCCCTTTGCAGCAATGTCTTAATCCTCATGGTCCCTTACAGACAGAACTCCCAAACCCCAAACCTTAGACCCCCCCGACTCCCAAAAAATGCTCTGTGGCCCTAAGATCGAACCTCCGCTGCTGCCACCCATGTTGTCGTTGTCGTCTTGAAGGGAATCCTTCAACAACCGTTTAGGCTTTGGAGGTGCTAAGCTTTTTGAGGGTTCTGAGTCTGAGGGGCTCGTGGGATGTCTTCGTCTTGCCAACATCGAGTTGCAACACACAGCATCGCAGTAGTCAACTACTGGTAGCATCTCCATCATGAAGCTGGCCTCAAGTCGCACCGTCGAACCCCGAGCCCTTTTGCAAAACGCCTTAGTAGCATCATTTTTTGTCTTCCTGCACATCTGTATACTAGAGACATCTCAGAGGACTGCCCGCGAGAGCCATTTTCAAGCACCCTTCCCGAACCCTCATGCCTAAACCCTCACGCACTGAAACCCTAATTGAACCCTGTAAAGCCCCATAATCAACATACTATAAACACCAAACCTGCACAACCCGTCAATGGGAGGCCGGCAAACACAAGAAAACTAACACCCAAAACCCCAAGCCGCGGACGGGTTGTGTCGGCTTCCCAGCCCCCCCGAAGTCCTAGGAAACTGTTAGGGACTTTGACAGCACACCGACAGTTGTTCTGCCGAGAAACAGTTTTCGGACCTACGGATCTTTGGATGGAAGCCCTGAAAAACCTTACAAACCCTACAAAAATCCCCAGAACTTAAACCCGAAATCCTCAACCCTAAGCCCTATAAATCCCAAGCTTAGAGAACGGAATCCCCAGAACCTAAACCCGAAATCCTCAACCCTAAACCCTATAAATCCCAAGCTTAGAGAACGGAATCCCCAGAACTTAAACCCGAAATCCTCAACCCTAAGCCCTATCAACCCCCAAGCTTTTTTCAGAACTGACCCTCCGGGCCCCGCGCTTCCTGCAACTCGTCGAGCTCCGGCGTGGCCGTCAGCATGTTTACAGCCTGCCACGTCGCCCGAGGGTTTACGACGTTTGCGCGGTTCCATTAAGGGTTATGGCTTTGGGCCCTAAACCCTAAACCCTAAACCCTGCACTCTAGACCCTGAACCCTAAACCCTAAACCCTAAACTCTAAACCCTAAACCCTGAACCTAAACGGTTCAGGGTTAAGGGTTGAGGGTTTGGGGTTTTGTGGGTTTGGGCGCTGGCGGCTCGACTTCGGATCTTCCAGTTGAGGTCACACCAACCCCCCTAAACCCTAAAGCCGTAAGCCCTGAGCAATAAACCTAAACCGTAAGCCCTGCCAGTAGTAGGTACCCGATCGAGCCCCTTGAAACGAAAGATGGAGGGATATCAGGGCAACTAGTTACCCAAAGAAGTACTGGCAGCTCTGAGAAGCCCCTTAAATCCTAAACCCAACAGCCTAGAAATCATAAACCCTGGTTCCTACGACCTCCCTCTCTCTTTCTTTCTCTCTTTCTTTCTCCCTCTCTCTCTCTCTTTCTTTCTCTCTTTCTTTTTTTATCTCTCTCTCTCTCTCTCTCTTTCTCTCTCTCTCTCTCTCTCCGACACAGTCGGGCACTCCTGAGCCCCTCTGAAGTCCCCCTAGAAATTTTCTGACACCTTGATGCAACCCCCTGACACGAGACCCCTTAAAACGGACGAAGCTTTTGGAAGCGGGCTGTTGACTTGAGTTTGGGCCTAAACCCTGAAAGGAAGGGGTTTGGGTGGTTTTGCCGCCTGAGACTGCGTGGGGTGGGATAAAGATGTTAGATGGCCCTCCACTATCGGGCCATGGCTGCTCGTCGCATTTCACGAAGCTTTCGAAGCGAGTCTGCATCCCAACCTTCACAGCTTCTGCTTCAGGAAACGCAAGTGGGGGCCTAAGAAATGGGGGCATAAGCCTCCTGAAATCACACAAAGCTAGGAGGAGGGTTGTAACTTGACAGCGCGGCAACAGCAAGCCGCGAGGGAACAAACCCTGACGGCCGGGGCGTTTGCCAAAAATGCCGAGAATTGGGCAGTTTTTTGGGCGCTTTTGGACTGTTTTTTGGGCGGTTTTGGAAAATGTCCCGCCCACTACCGCGTCCACATTGCACGAAGGTTGCGTCGACTCCATAGCCCGATTCAAGCGCCGAACTCCGAGCGCAAAGGACTCCTAACCCAAAATAGCATGTTCAAAGCCGTCCCATGTGGGCCCAAATGGGCCCGAATGGTTCCAATTGCTTACGTCCCCATTTCTTACGACCCCATGAGAGTGCGCCTCACAGCAAACCCTAAACCCTAAACCCTAAACCCTAAACCCTAAACCCCAACTCGGGGCCTGCTGCTGAAAGTCGGTGGAACAACCTCCGGGAGTCGACGGTGGCTTGGCGTGGCTTGGCTTCTTGGGGGAGGAAGAGAGCCCCTCAAAAGGAGCCAGGGTTTAGGGTTTAGGGTTTAGGCTTTAGGGTTTAGGGTTTAGGGTTTAGGGTTTAGGGTTTAGGGTTTAGGGTCCAGGGTCTAGGGTCTAGGGTCTAGGGTCTAGGGTTAAACAACACTAAGCCCTTGCTTGGGGGGATGATGTCATATGGGGAGGGAAAAGCTCGACATGCGGGAGCAGGAGATATAGGGGGGAGGGGGCACGAAGCGGTATTGGGTAGAGTCTTTATAGGAGATCATCTGAGACAAGCCCTAAACCCTAAACCCTAAACCCTAAACCCTAAACCTTAAACCGATACGCGCGTTCAAAACGATTTCATGCCGATGTCGCAGGGGGTGGAAAGCTTCGGTGCAGGCCTTGTGTTGTGTCGGCATCCAGCTCCTCCGACAACAGGCTTTGGGGTTTAAGGTTTGTAGGTTTAACATGTGGGAGTTTACGAAAATAGGGGCCCCAACCCTAAACCCTAAACCCTAAACCCCCAAAATCGTAGGATCCCCTTATAGGTAAGGGGAACCCAATACGGTACCCCCCATCTCAAAAACCCCCCATGTCTTCTCTAGAAAACTATGACACTTGGGTATCCAGGATGCCTGCGCATCTTCTGAATTCCGCAGCCTATTGCGTGCCTAAGTAGCCCCCCCAAACCACTCCGCCTCTTTACTTGGTTGCGCTGAGTTCATCAGCCCCCCAAAAAGTGTATTCTTTCAGTTTTAAAACGGGTTATGGTATCCCAAAAAGTGTAAGTGTACTCACTCAGCTACGAAGTTTATGTTTCCATGACTGGAAGAACCAAAAGATTGCAACGCCTCTCCGACGCATCATATCACTTGCTGCGGGTCCTTGACCATTGCAAGTGATACAAGTGACCAAAATCCTGCGCAACAGGCTTTGGGTCTTTTGGAGTTTATGGGGTCTACAGGGTGCTTTCTAGGTTTTTTTGGCGCTTGTCATTGTAGAGTTGTAGAGTTTCTAGGGCTTCGGGTTGGGGGTGTAGAAGGTTTCACAGACTGAGGAGGTGCAATGTAAGCCAGTATCCATTTTCTTCTGGGCCCTAAACCCTGAACTGTGAACCCTAAACCCTAGATCCTAAAGCCTAAAGGCCGTGCAATTCTGCGTTCAAGGTCCGGGCTTCAGGGAGCAGTCTTCGACCACCTCTTAAATGGCAGGCATGGGCGGCGTCGAAAATTCCTGACCCTTCAAACCCATTGAGGTTGAGGGTTGAGGGTGCTGGCTCAGGAGCTTCCTGTATCAGTGGGGTGCAGGGGTATCTACAGTGCCGGCTGTAGCGGCGCTGGGGGTGTAGGAAAAGGGAGCACAGGGAATGGGATGTTCACCTCATCATCGTCGTCATCATCGTCATCCTCATCATCACCCTCACGCCCCGCCCCCACCCGCGATCTCACCCACATCATCGCCGCCGTGGTCGGTCCCACCGCCCGGCGAACACCTAAACCGTAAACCCTAAACCCTAAAAAATTGAAGCACGAAACTTGAAAACCTTTGAAGCCCTGCTGCATACCCAAGGCCCTTCCTAAACCCTAAACCTAAACCCTCGCGACCCTAAACCCTAAACCCAAAACCCTGAACCATAAACCCTGACCCCAAAGCCTAACCCCCACAGCCTAAACCCCAAACCCCAAACCCTAAACCCTGT
>CAJNDS010000961.1:12500-28046 GCA_905221605.1 Symbiodinium natans
GGTTTAGGGTTTAGGGTTTAGGGCTTAGGGCTTAGGGCTTAGGGCTTAGGGCTTAGGGCTTAGGGCTTAGGGCTTAGGGCTTAGGGCTTAGGGCTTAGGGCTTAGGGCTTAGGGCTTAGGGCTTAGGGCTGAGGGTTTGCAGCACTTGGCAAGCTATTCCTGAATAAGACGAGCCTCTTGAACCAAACCAGGGACACATCAAATGCACCACGGCCCTAGCTAGGTGCTTAAAAGAAGAGAACACTAGCCGTCGTCTCATTTCACTGAGGGCAATGACTTGCGAATTGGCTCTGCGGCCTTTTTCGGCTGCAGAGCCAATGCAAACAAGGGAACGGAACGTAATCGAAACCTGTACTCCTGCAAGGCCTGAGCCCTCTCAATAGTTACCCTATACCCCTTAAACTCCTCAAACCCTAAATCCCCTGACTGAGCTTTGCAAGATTTAAGGTCGTTTCAAACGTCAAGGCTTTGGGCATTGGGCGGCTTGGGCTTTAGGTTGAGGGATTTCGAGCTTAGGGTCTTGGGGAAACCCCTCAAGACCCTAAACCAACAAGTTGTGTGGTGCCCCAAAACCCTAAACCCTAAACCCTAAACCCTAAACCCTAAACCCTAAACCCCAAACCCTAAACCCTAAACCCTAAACCTGCGTTCATGACTCGTAGCGCCAGAGGAGTAGGGCCATCCAGAGCCCCGACATGGCTAGGGAGGAAGCTCCCGAGACGTTTGCTGGGGGGGTGGCCGAGGAGGTGGACTGACCTCCATCGTCGTCCCCACTTGTTGTGCTTGACCTATGTTCATTTGTTGGGATAATATTAAAAATGTAAATTGTTGTTTATTCCTTGTTGGGTTGAAGTACCCTTAAAAAATGTACAATGTTGCCTTAGAAACATGTACAATGTTTCCCAACTATGACAAAGTGACGTGGCGGAGGGCGTGGATGTCGATTGATCATCGCCTCCGCTACTGGTGCTGGCCTCAGTGCACACAGCCACTGCTTTGAACTTGTTCAAGGAGTAGCCCACGGTGGAAGGCGATGTCGTCGCCGAGTTCAATGTCCCGTCGCCTGAGGTGCTCGAACCATGAGCTGCTTTTTTGAGTGTTTTTTGGACTTAGGCTTGCAGAACTCGTTGGTCAAGCCGAAAACCCTGAAACCCTGCAGTCTTCTTTCTCAAGTGTCAGATCAGGCCTGTGTTCGGTGTCGAAAACCGCTCCTTACCGCCTTCAATCCCCCCAAGAAGGGTAGAGGTTTACAGTTTACTCTAAACCCTAAACCCTAAACCCTACACCCTAAACCCCAATTAGACCCTAAACCCCAAAGACCGAGATGCCCATGGTGACAGTGCATGTTGCTTGCCCCTGACAGGCGGTGCCGACGGACTCGGGCATGTGGGCAAACTCCCCTGGCAGTGACGACTTAACGAAGTCTCAAGATGCCCCGCACCCCGAAACCTCACGCTTAGACCCTGCAACCCTCAACCCTGCACCCTAACCCTGAACCCTGAACCTATAAACCCTAAACCTTTAAACCCTAAACCTTTAAACCCTAAACCTTTAAACCCTAAATAAACCCCAAACACCCAAAATATGGCTTTGGGGAAGGGGTGTGTCAAGCTCCCACTCTTTCCCCAGTTACAAGAGCTTGTCTGGATTTGCAGTCGCTGAAGCCCTTTTGGAGTTGTGCTTAGAGTCCAGGGCTCGAAAAGAAAAGACCCCAAATCCTGAACCCTAAACACATCTTCCTCAAATATATATATATATAGATATACATACATTGATATATTAATTCACTTCATCTATTTGTTTGTTTGTTGTTCATTGTTCTAACCCTTAAAGTCATTCAGCAGTATTCTGCAAAAATCTCGAAAACGTTCGCGGGCATTGTGCAAAACTTCGTGAGCATTGCGCAAAATTTCGTGGGCATTGCGCTTAGGTCCAAATTTCACGGGCATTGTCAAAACAATCACGGGTGTCGTGCAAGATTTCGTGGGCATTGTGTTTTGGTCACTAAACCCTAAACCCTAAACAATAATTGGGCGTGCTGGGCCTTAGGCTTCAGGGTGCAAGGTCTACTGGGCTTGTGCTTTGGGGGGTCAGGGCCTAGTGGGGTCTTGGGCTTTAGGGCTTGGGCTTTAGCGCTGTGGGCAACGTTGTGGGACATGGGCGGGTGGGTACGTCGTAATGTCTCCGTCGCTTGACAAGCTGCTTGACCAGTGAACGATTGCACTTGAGTTGCTGAGTCCAAAACCCTAAACCCTAAACCCTAAACCCTAAACCCTAAACCCTAAACCCTAAACCCTAAACCCTAAACCCTAAACCCTAAACCCTAAACCCTAAACCCTAAACCCTAAACCCTAGCAAGGAAAGGCGCCTCCGGGGTCTTCCAGGAAAGGATCACCCCCACAGCTGCCGCCAACTTTGCCGGTGGAGGCGAAAACAAAGCACTCGATTGTCCCTGAGGCGCCTTGTGGGGTTTAGGGTTTAGGGTTTAGGGTTTAGGGTTGAGGGTTTAGGGTTTAGGGTTTAGGGTTTAGGGTTTAGGGTTTAGGGTTTAGGGGTTAGGGGTTAGGGGTTAGGGGTTAGGGTTCGAGGGGCTTAGGGCTTCAGGGCTCGTCGGCTTTAGGGCTTGCGGAGGCTTTTCGGGTTTTAGGCTGAAGGCTCAACGCCACGAACTGCCATGCCCTGAATCCAATTCCGGAGGTGGTACTTCCAACCCAAAAACATAAACCCTAAACCCTAAACCCTAAACCTTACACCCTAACCCTAAACCCTAAAACCAGATACCTCCCATCCTGGGGGGTTTCTTTAACTCTTAAAAGGCTTTTTCAGGCTCCAGCGCAGCTGAGATGCACGAAACCGTGGCTTCAGAACCTTCGTTCACCCCCGCGGGATACTCCGCCTGACCACATGCCTTGGCGGGCTGGGGTCTAGGGTTTAGGGTTTAGGGTTTAGGGTTTAGGGTTTGGGGTTTAGGGTTTAGGATTCAGGGTTCAGGGTTCAGGGTTCAGGGTTTAGGGTTTAGGGTTTAGGGTTCAGGGTTCAGGGTTCAGGGTTCAGGGTTCAGGGTTCAGGGTTAAAGAAAGCCAAGATGCGAGCACGCGGGCTGAGGTGTCCAGCGCAGCATCGCACATGTAGGCGTTGGTGTTGGAGGTCGTCCAGGTATAAGCGGGAGAAGCAGTGGTGGAGCCACCTCCTCCTGGAAACGCAAGCAGGGAGTTTCAGAAATGAGGCAGCTCGAACCCTGAAGTGATGAAGCCTAGGCTTAAAACCAACAGCCGCGGCCTTTTGCCCCCAAGCCTTGAGATTCAAGCACCACAACTTAAAACTGCCGAACGAGCCCTTACTCACCCTTAAATGCAACCGCAAAACCCGAAACCCCAAATTATGAAACCCTAAACCCTAAACCCTAAACCCTGATATCGTTTACGGCAAGGGACCATCGTCACCCGCATCGTCACCACTGTTGGGGACCGTTGTGCAGCCCGGAGGGCAAGGCTTGTCTGCGGTGTAGTCCTCAAGGAGATACTTGTTTGGGGGCTTAGGGTTTAGGGTTTAGGGTTTAGGGTTTAGGGTTTAGGGTTTAGGGTTTACGGTTTAGGGTTTAGGGTTTAGGGTTTAGGGTTTAGGGCTTGCAAGGTGTGCAGGTCTGTGGCTCAGGGGTGACAAGAACATACCCACCTCCGCTACCCCTGACATCCTCTTGGATTTAGAAGCCCAGAAAGCAACCATAACCCCCCCCACCCCTCTCCCTCTCCCCCCCGCTCCTCCTCCCCTCCCGCGCCGCATACCCTACGTCCGAACCCTAAACCCTAAACCCTAAACCCTAAACCCTAAGTTAGCACCGGCTTCCCACGCGTGGGTCGTCCGGGCACATGGAAGCAACTTCCGGCGAAAGCATTCCGCCGGGCCCCTAAAGTTAAAGAGTGGGAGGGCACTGAGCTTGCCAAGAGGGGTTTGGTGGTTTAGGGTTTAGGGTCTAACGAGGAGCACGCATGCACGAAGCCACCCCATCCAAGTCGCCTTAAGGGCTTAGGGTTTAGGGTTGAGGGGTCAGAGGGTATACCATGTTATCGACAGGGACAGGGTGGCGCAATCCTCGGGAACTGGGCAAGAACGTGATTTGGCACCTGCCGCTATGCAACAGCCATGTCACTTTCGATGTTTTGGGCGCCGTCCGATGTTTGCTGATCAACATACAGTTTGCCACTTGACTCCAAAACGACGTAGGGCAAGTCTTGGCGCAAGCGGATGTCTTTTGCTAGCCCTCTCCCAAAAAAAGCAAAGGCTTACCGTCCCTAAAACTCCGCTTCCCTAAAAGCCCTAAACTAAAAACCTAAACCCTGGTTTTTCCCAAGCCCCCTACATCCCCAAAGCCCTAACCCTGCTCCCTGAATCCCGAATCCCGAATCCCGAATCCCTAAACCCTAAACCCTAAACCCTAAACCCTAAACCCTAAACCCTAAACCCAAAACCCTAAACCCTAAACCCTAACCCTAAAACCTAAACCCTAAACCCTGCAAGGGCTCCGGTGGGCAGGCTTTGCCCTTGTCGTCGGTGCCGGTGCAACTCCCCAGCCTTCGGGATCGGGAGATCTGGGGGTTTCCGAAAATGGTGGTACCCTTCTTGGGGGTTTAGGGTTTAGGGTTTAGGGTTTAGGGTTTAGGGTTTAGGGTTTAGGGTCCGCCGACCCTGGCGGCGTGTTTCATGGGACCCCCCTCCCCCCCCCCCCCCCCCCCCCCCCCCCCCCCCCCCCCCAATGTCTTTTTAGCTTGAGCTTGTCCTGGTGCTACCCCCTACCCCCCCCCAAACGATTCACAGAACTCTGCCGAGCAGGTTGGGATGATCTTCCATGCGAGCGGGTCTCAACTATGCTCCAGCGGGGTCGGCGGCTTGAGCCGGAGGCTCTTAAATTTAGGGTTTAGGGTTTAGGGTTTAGGGTTTAGGGTTTAGGGTTTGGGGTTTAGTGTTTAGGGTTTAGGTTTTAGGGTTTAGGGTTTGGGGTTTAGGGTTTAGGGTTTAGGGTTTAGGGTTTACGGTTTAGGGTTTAGGGTTTAGGGATTCAGGAAATTAGGGGTACCTTGTTGGGGGTTTATGGTTTAGGGTTCAGGGAGATTTGAATTTATGTCGGGTTCGCACTTCGGGTATTTTGGGGCTTTGGGTTTGAGGGTTCGAGGGTTTAGGGGTTTAGGGGTTTTTAAGGGTCACGAAGGTTTCGGATTTGGGGATTTAGCTGTTCAGGGGCTGATTAGGGTTTAGGGCTTAGGGTTTGTTAGGATTTGGTGTTGAGGACGTAGTTGGTGTTAAAGGTGATGGGTTTCGGTCTAAGTCCCTGAGCACTGTGACATTGTGGCCTCTACCGACATGTTTCTTCAAGTCTTCGTGTTGGCTTCGACTCGCAATGCCCATGCTCCTCCGGCAACGAAGCAGACTGGATGCAAAAAAGAAGTGGTGTAGCTTTGGCTCACAGGCGCCGCCAGTGCAGCCACTCGCTCAACCCCCGATTCTGGCTGACCCTCATTGGCCCACTGCTCCACTGGGGCCTTCCTCGGCCGCCTCGGCCAGGGCCGGCGCAGCCTTTTCACCAGACATGCCCATCCATGCATGATTTTTTAACTTGAAGCTTCATGGATTCTCACAATTCCTAGTATAACTCTACTAAACCCCGGCTAGAACTATTGTGATTACCCAGGATCCTTCAAGGAGGACACTCGTACTCGTCTCTGTGCGCCCAGGCGACGAGACCGCAAGGACTCCATAACGTTGCACAGTGGGGTGCTTGGGATCGAAAAGATTCCTTTTTGTATTTTTTTTTTTTGGGGGGGGGGGGGGGAGAGTGGCTGCGGGTCTTTGGGTTTTAGGGTCTTAGGGTCTTAGGGTCTTAGGGCCTTAGGGCCTTAGGGCCTTAGGGTTCTCTAATCAACCGAGGGCTACCGGGGTTGCGAGGTACTCAAAACCAGGATAGACCGAGTCACGAATTTCAGACCAAGAGGAGGCAACCCCTGGAAACCCGAAGTAAGCCTGAAACCGACCACCAAAGTCATAGATTGGGATGTTCCCCCTTATACTAACCGTCCTCAATAGGGATTCCAGTACCCCCTACTACAATCTCTATGAAGGACTGTTAAAGTATAAGGGGGAACATCCCAAGTCATAGACTAGGTGGGCGGGTTGCGAGGGACTCACACCACAACACGTCCCGTGTGGCGGGGTGCGCGCAACCATGTGACGCCGAAACACTAAACTCAATAAACAGAATCAACCCTACAAACCTTACAAAAAACAAATCAACCCTATAAAACCCCATGTCACCCTTTAACCCTTTAAACCAAGTAAAATACCAAAAAAACCGTTAAAAAACCGAACCACCTGGTGCCAGGCTACTTATCCCCGGTGTCAGTGCCGCCGCCGGTGGAACTGCCGTCGCGGCCCGTGGCCCCGTCCCTTCCTGTGGAGGAGCTTCAACTCATTCGGTCTAAGGGTTTAGGGTTTAGGGTTTAGGGTTTAGGGTCTAGGGTCTGGGGTCTAGGGTTCAGGGTTCAGGGTTCAGGGTTCAGGGTTTAGGGTTTAGGGTTTAGGGTTTAGGGTTTAGGGTTTAGGTCTAAACGACCCGTAGAAGCTGTAGGTTCAACTAAGGTTCTATATGAGGTTGGTTTAGGGTTTCAAAATTAGGGTTTAGGGTTTAGGGTTTAGGGCTTTGTAGGGTGTAGGCTTCGCCAGAAGAAAAGGTGTAGGCATTTGGGCCCTGCGAAAATCGCGCGGGATATGCATACAGAACGCGCCAATGGTGGATATCAGAAACCACAGCCAACAGTTGGCGGTTTATGATAATTAGGGACCCTAGTTATAGACTCCCAAACAGTAGGATCCCCTTCTAAACGGAGGCTGGTAAGGTACCCCCTATTCTCGTGAACTCCCAATTCTCTACAAAACTCTTGCAAGTGCAGGCGATCTCGAGTCTGAAGGTTAGGGTTTAGGGTTTATGGTTTAGGGCTTAGGGTTCAGGGTATAGGGTATAAGGGTTTAGGGCTGAGGATTTAAAATATAGGGTATATATAGGGTATAGGATTTAGGGCTTAGGGTTTAGGGTTTAGGGTTTCGGGTTTCGGGTTTCGGTTTCGGGTTTCGGGTTTAGGATTTAGGGTTTGGGGTTTGGGGTTGAGGGTTCAGGGTTGGGGGTTCAACCCCAAACCACAAACTCCCAGCGACGGCTCCTGTGTTCCCGGTCGTGTCAAAGGCGATGTCCTTGGCTGCCCAGGAGTCGCTCATAGTGCAGCAAGGTCGTAGGTCCTCATAGTCGTTTCCTCGGCATTGCGTCCGCATGGGGGCTACCGCAAGCCCTTAAACCCTAAACCCTAAACCCCAAACCCTAAACCCTAAACCCTAAACCCCAAACCCTAAACCCTAAACCCAAACCCTAAACCCTATGTCCTTAAGCCCTACACCAGAAGCCCTGAAGCCTCAATCCTACAGCCTCGTCAAGGTTTGGGAGTTAGGGTTGCTGGTGCTTCAATGACTGCTGCGAATCTTGGAAAAACTCAAACCTTTCGGATCAAACGAAGCCTGAACATTGGGTTTAGGGTTTAGGGTTTAGGGTTTAGGGTTTAGGGTTTAGGGTCTAGGGTCTAGGGTCTAGGGTCTAGGGTTTAGGGTTTAGGGTCTAGGGTTTAGGGCTTCGGGCTTAGGGTTTAGGGTTTAGGGTTTAGGCTTAGTCCCATGCTAGCATTGATGTGATTAAGGCATCCAGGCCATAGGGCACTTGGGGCTTAGTGCTGAGGGCTTAGGGTTTAGGGTTTAGGGTCCATGGACAGCGGTTCCGTCTGAAAGGAGACCTTGTTTATGCACACCCTCAATAAAACCCTGGATCCCATCCGCAACCCCGAACGCTAAACCGGCTTGGAACACGGAATCCAGAAGTGTGGCGGTTAACCCGTAGCCCTAAACCCTAAACCCCAAACCCCAAACCCCAAACCCTAAACCCTAAACCCTAAATATACCCTAAACCCTAAACCCTAAACCCTAAAACCTAAACCCTAAACCCTAAACCCTAAACCCTAAACCCTAAACCAAGCCCTAAACCTACTTTGAGGGTCATGGGTAGTTGCTACTGGGATCACAGGTAGGTCGGCTCAGAGTTTTTAGGGTTTAGGGTTTAGGGTTTAGGGTTTAGGGTTTAGGGTTTAGGGTTTAGGGTTTAGGGTTTAGGGTTTAGGGTTTAGGTGTAGGGTTTAGGGTATAATGTTGTATCCTGATTAGTGTGGGCCCCCGGAATTGCGAAAAAACATCCAAAAAATATTCAGAGGGATCTATTTGAGGGGGACCCCCGGAATTGTGAAAAAAAAATCGGGCGATGCAAAATTTCGGCGAGGCTGTTGAATGGCGTTGTTGTCTAGAAATCGCTTCTGAACTGAGCCTGAGGTTGTCCCTGAAAGCTTCAGTCTCCAGGCCAGCCCCAAAACTAAGATTTCCTTATTACATTCTTTTGTACCGAGGCCAAGCAATCAAATTTCAAAGGGGGTAGTCCAGCAGCTGCCCGAATGCCGTATAATATAAAAAGTTTGCTCCCCCGGAATTATATTTTTTTTGCGGGCTAGTTGGGTTTGGATCCAGAGGCCTAAGCTGAGGCTTCCTAAACCTTGAGGCCTGAGGTTGTCGGCCCTGAAATCTTCAGTCTCCACGCCAGCCCAAAGCTAAGATTTCCTTGTAAAATGCTTTTGTACCGAGGCCAGGCAATCAAATTTCAAAGGGGGTAGTCCAGCAGCTGCCCGAATGCCGTATAACATAAAAAGTTCGCTCCCCCGGAATTATATTTTTTTTTTTTTTGCGGGCTGGCTTGGTTGGGATAGATGGATCCCCTTTAAATTCATATAAACTCATCCCTTTCAAAATCATGTGGATCCCTTTTAACATCATATAATCCCTTTTAAATTCATATAAACTCATCCCTCTTCAAATCGTATGGATCCCTTTTATTTCATACACTCTCACCCCTTTGCAAATCATATGGATCCCTTTTAAATTCATACGAGCTCATCCCTTTTAAAATCATCTGGATCCCTTTTAAATTCATATAAACTCATCCCTTTTAAAATCATATAAAGCCAGACCCCCGCCCCCCCCCCCCCAAATCCCCCCCCCCCCCCCCCCCAATTGCCCCCCCCCCCCCCCCAAATTGCCCCCCCCCCCCCACCCCCCGCGCGGGAGCCATTTGTTGAGGGGGGGGGGGGGCGGGGTCACACTAATCAGGAGACAACATTAGGGTTTAGGGTTAAGGGTTTAGGGTTTAGGGTTAGGGTTAGGGTTGAGGGCTATTGGCTGGTTTTAACCTAAAACCCATGCACCCTTCTTCAAGTACTTCTCTGAAGAAGCGTGGCATAGCCCCCACCCACCACCACAACTTTGGAAGCTGGCCTGAGCTCCCTAAACTCAGCTCCCTAAACTCCCTAAACTCCCTCGACTCCCTACACTCTCTAGGCTCCCTAAACTCCCTACACCGAACCCTAAACCCTGCACCCTAAAACCCTAAACCCTAAACCCTAAACCCTAAACCCTAAACCCTAAACCCTAAACCCTAAACCCTAAACCCTAAACCTCAAGCCGTAAGCCCCAGCGGCGGGACGAGGGGTCATAGCGGGTCGAGGCCAGCGAATTGTCCTCGGCTCGACCCTCTGCAAAAAGGGTTAAGGGCTGAGGGCGGCTTAGGGATTGGGGTTTAGGGTTTAGGGTTCAGGGTTTAGGGCTTAGGGCTTAGGGTTTAGGGTTTAGGGTTTAGGGTTTAGGGTTTAGGGTTTAGGGTTTAGGGTCTAGGGTCTAGGGTTTAGGGTTTAGGGTTTAGGGTTTAGCGTTTAGGGTTTAGGGTTTAGGGTTTAGGGTTTAGGGTTTAGGGTTTAGGGTTTAGATCCGAAGAAGGGGGAGGGAGCAGAAATGAGGGCCCACCCCTCTTGAACCCATTAAGGAAGAGCCTCTGAATACCCAAGTAAGCCAAGTAACGACAAGACATAACTCCCCAGAGCCTAGCTCCCTGAACTGCTGAACTGCAGTCCAGGTTAAGCTTAAGCTAGGAAATTCCAAAAAACTCCCAAAATGAGATAGGAACTTCTTCTAAGCCCAAACCTAGCTTAGTAAGGGCGAATTTAAAAAAAAAAAACATATCCCAAGGTCCTACCTAAGAGTCATAGTTGGGCTGGCCCACGTCCATGCCGTTTTGCACATATGGCTTCGAGGCATCCGCGTAGTAGTTGGAGATGCTACTCACCTACAAGGTTGAATTTGGAGGGTTTGGGGTAGGGATTCGGGTTTAGGGCTTAGGGATTAGGGTTTAGGGTTTAGGAATTTGGGGGTTTAGGGTCTGCAGTTTGGGGTTTGCGGGTTTTCAAAAAGTGGATCGAGGCCGGCCTGTCCCTTGAAGCACTTCTTTGGCCCAAGGTAGAAGGCCGTGTAGCTGGAAGTAACCATCGCCCCAGACCCAGTTCGCGTCTCAACACTGGGGTGGTAGTGGTAGCCATAGCTGTCGTGCGAATGGCCACCGCAAAGGTCCAGGTCCGTGTCAATACCTCCAGAACCACTCTCAAGTGCTTTTGTTGCGCTTTTCTTGCGTTTCATATGCTTCGTAGCCCAGGAAGCATTTTATAATAAGGGCACCCTTTTTGGGGGGTTGGTTACCCTATAAGGGAACCCAGAACCCAAAGAAAGGCAAAGGGTGCCACTGGGCGTATTCCTAAGGAGACTCTCTACCATTTGCTGAAGAACCCCCAACACATAAAACACCTTATTTCTTGCAAGGACAAATTTAGGGATGACTATTTTGCATTTTGGGGTTCTGAAGAAAATAGTAGCTACAGGCACCTGGCTGGCCACTTTCGCTGTAGCGACCGAAGATTGTATATCCGTCCAGCGCGTAGCCGATGGTCAGGCTGTGTGGGTCGCTGCCAGTGTAGTTATCCAGGGTGTACACGCAGTTGGGCCCAATCGGATCGCCATGGTAGTGGTAGTCTCCACCTCTTCCCACATGCGCATTGCCTCGAACCAGGGTTCCGTTCTAGGGCTTAGGTCTGTAACGGCGGCACTACTGATTCTTCCATAGGGATATTCTATAATCAGGGCACCCCTTTTTGGGGGGTGGGTTACTTTAGAAGGGAACCTTGAACCTTATTGTAATTAAGGGCACCCTTTTCGGGGGGGTTACTTCATAAGGGAACCTGGAAACCCAAAACAAGGGTCACTGGGCTACCAAGTCCAGGTCCCTAAGCCCTAAGCCCTAAGCCCTAAGCCCTAAAACCTAAACCCTAAACCCTAAACCCTAAATTCCCACACAGGCCTGTTTAGGCTGTAGCCACCCTCTTCTAGGGTGCCTGGACCCGGAACTACAGCTGACAGCGACTAACACCATCGCTTGCACTTAGCCTAAAGAGTTGTGTTGAGCGTGAGCTGCACCTCCAGTGCCGGTTGCCTGGGGTACTCCGCCGGATTCTCAAGCTGGCGACCTGGGTCCCCCCCCCCCCTTTTGGGGGGTACCCCCAGGCCCCAGCCTATGAGGTCCTCGCCGCCTGAATTCTTGCCCTGGCCCTGACCCCTGAACTGTTTGGGAGAAACCCCGACCCCCCCTATCATTGCTTTGACTCTCGGACCCAACCCCAACATCATGAAACTGATTAAGTTTCAGAAGTGGACTGTTGCCTTGAGTTTCGGCCTAAACCCTAGAAGGAATAGGTTTGGGTGGCTTTGCCGCCTCGGACGGCGTGGGGTGGGAGAAAAGTGTTCGATGGCCCTCCACAATCGGGCCAAAGCTGGCTGCCGGATCAAAAAAAAAATAAAAAAGGATCAAAAAAAAAATTACCGGCCCAGGATCAAAAAAAAATAAAAAAGGATCAAAAAAAAAAATAAACGCCTGAGAAATAAGTTCATGGAGTGAGTCTTGCGGGCTCCCGCAGCCATATAATATTATATATGTACATGTAATATATATATATATATAATTATATTATATATATAATATATTATATATATATATATATATTATATATATTATATATATTATATATATTATATATATTATATATATTATATATATAATATATATTATATATATATTATATATATTATATATATTATATGTATTATATATATATATTATATATTATATAAATTATATATATAATATATTATATATTATATATTATAATATATATAATTATTATATTATATTATAATATTTATTTATATTATATAATTATTTTATATTAATATTATATAATTTTATATCTAAACTATTCTATATATATATGTAGATTATATATTTATATTTATTATTATTTATATTATGACTACATATCTAATATAATATATTAGTATTATATATATTATATGATATATATATATATATATTTCATTTATACTAAATATACATATAACTATATATAGATATATATATTATATACTATATATAGTAGATAATATATATAATAATATATACTATACTAATAGTACTATCTAATATTATACATATATTATATATCTATATATACTGTATAATATATATAGTATATTATATAATTATAGTATATATACTATATATATATATTACTATATATAACTATATATCTATATATAAACTATCTGTCCTCTATGCATCTTATATATTAAAAATTATTATAATACATATATATACTATAGTATATATATATATAGTATCTACATATAATATAATATAAAACTATATATACTATATATACTATATATACTATATATATATATATATAGTATATATACTATATATACTATATATATATTATACTATATATACTATACTATATATACTATATAATATATATATATTTATATATACTATATATACTATATATACTATATATACTATATATACTATATATACTATATATACTATATATACTATATATACTATATATACTATATATATATAGTATATACTATAAATACTATAAATACTATATATACTATATATACTATATATACTATATATACTATATATACTCTATATACTCTCTATATATACCTTATATATATATATATCCTACGCATGCAGCATATATATATATATATACTATATATATATATGCGCGTGCAGCATTGTAAGAATCTCTGAGTGCTTGAGCACTCGGGGGCTCTACTCCGGTCAATAAAGAACGATCAGTGCGGAGCTGCGTGAATGATTAACTTTATCGCGTTGGGGGCTTGAAGGTTACGAAACTCTTAATGAGGTGCTATGAGGGCCTACTCTGCCACTTTCATCGCAAGAGGATAAGCGCAGGTGACACGCGCTCACTCCACCAATGCCGGGCTTTCCGGGCTGATAGGGTTCCATAAAGGGATGTGTTCAGGAACATGAAACCCCGAGCTGGGCTAATTTTGGGGTTGTGTGAGATCCCACCTGCAACAAGAGGCAACTTTGAGGGCCGGTAAGGGTTCAGGGTTTAGGGGTTCAGGGGTTTAGGGCTTCAGGCGCAGAAGCCCTTTGCCATTTTCCGTGATCGACGCGAGGCAGGCTCGTTCTCGTCTCAGGGTCCTTCGTGCGCACCTGTAAGTACGAACGGAAACTAGATCCCTGACCTCGTCCTGCTGCTGCAGTAATCTTAGTTTAGAAGCCCTTCCATAAGAAAGGGCCTGGGAAAGGGGACGAGGAAATGGAATACCTAGAAGGTCTCTAGTTTGAAGGGTGTTCAAACAAATCCTACTTCCTGACACATCTTAAAGTTTGATTTTTCCCTAGGGAGAGGGGGGGGTAAGGGAGGGAGCGCGTCGGCGAGCGGCTTTTGAACAGGGACTCGGGGCGCAGGATGAGGCGAGCATCGCAGAAGCGCAGCCGCAGAACATCGGGGCTTCCTGAGGAAGTTTCGGGCTTAGGGTTTGGGGTGCTCGGGTAGTGTGGTGTTAGGGCGTCATGCAGGGTGCGGATTGAGGGCGCTTTGTGCTTCGGGGCCACGGGGACCATGGTTGCAGGGCCACCCTCGTCGCGCTTAGGGTTAGGGCTTACGGCTTGGGGGGTTTCGTGGGGTTTTGGGGTTTTGGGTTCAGGGGTGGGATTAGGAGTGTGGGTGGCTTTAGGGGGTTGAGGGGGAAACTAGGACATGTTGGTTGAGCTAAGTTCTGAGCCCAGTTTGCGATAGACTACACTGCACCACATCTCGTGTAAGATTTAGGATTGAGGGCTTCGGGCACAAGAATCCTAAACGCAGTGCGAGGGCTCGGAGGCTTGGAGAACAGGCCTAGCACTTCAGGCTAAGCTTCCAAGGCCGTACACTAAGTGGAAGCCACCCCCGCAAGAACTTCAGGTTAAATTACGAGCTGAACCTTTTTTAGCACGAACCGAGCCCTATAAGCCCTAAATCCGGAAACCTTATCTGCCTTCAGGGCCAGAGGCCATTCCGAAATCCGCAAAACAAACCCTAAAAGCAAACCCTGGAACGCCCAAAGCTCTCAGACCTTGCATCAGCAAGCCCTTTGACTAACCTTGAACCCTGAACCTTGCAAAGCCTATTTAGGGTTAGGGTTTAGGGTTTGGGGTTTAGGGTTTAGGGTTTAGGGCTTAGGGTTTGCCTCGCTGGCCAGCCTCGGCATCTCGCTCACGAAACTCCTCAACGCGATCCGAGAACGCCTGGCAACTGCCGCAGGCAAAGCTCCGGCGTCGGGTTGTGTGCGACGGCTGAGGCCTTCAGGCCTTCAGAGCGTTAGGGGTTGTTGGGTTCTTTGGGGTCTTTCAGGAATTTGGGCTTCAGGGTTTGGGGGGGGAGGAAGGGAGGGAAGTGTAGGGATTGGAGATTCTGGCTGGAGAGAGGTATGGGGATTGGACATTCTGGATTGAGCTTCCCACTTCAAAAGCCTGACGTAGCTGCGCCTTGCAACTTTCTGGAATGTACAAGCTGCTCATGGTCAGAAGGCTGGTATGAATCAAGATACTTGGGAGGAAGGTTTGGGCTTCGATGGTTTAGGATGTAACCCCAAAGTAGGGCTTGAGTATGGGTTTAGGTCTTGCAGGGTTCAGTGTTGAGTTTCACAGCTTTCGGAACCAGCGATGTACAGCACTTTGCTACACCACAAAGCCGGTCTGCGAAGGAGCCGCATCTCAAGGTACAAAGAAGGGGCTGCTCAGGTCACTATGGACGACCTTTGCGCATGCCCGGAAACAGAAGGGTAGGAGTTAAGCACACTATGTACTCCTTGAACAGGCAATATGTAGGGGGATATGAGATACCTTATGCCCTGACTTGTCGAGTATGAACCAGGAAGTGCAGGGCTTGAGGTACTGGATGCTGAAGTTTTCACCATGCAGACAAGGCTCTTCAAAACAAAAAACCCAAACCCTAAACCCATAACCCATAAACCCCAAATCCTCAGCTCTCAAACCACACACCCTCAAACCGCAGAAGAGGCCCAGCGGGGGCACTGTTGCAGGGGAGGGGGGTTTAGGGTTTCGGGTTGCGGGGCTAGGGTTTGGCCCGGTTAAGGGTTTAGGGTTTGGGCACGGGTGGAGTTTTTTTTTGGGTCTTTTTTTTTTTTTTTTGGGGGGGGGGTTTTTTT
>CAJNDS010000961.1:28146-47885 GCA_905221605.1 Symbiodinium natans
TTTAGCAAGGGCACGTAAAGCCAGGACCGGGTGGCTTGGACTGGCAGAGCTATGGCAGGCGACGGTGGCGCTGCACACTGCCAACTCCGAGGGATTCCCGGCAGTGGCAGAGACTCTGCACCCGCGGCTGCGGGAGCTGGAGCGCGAGGTGAATTCTCTACACCGTCTCTGCTGCACGGCGTGCTTGGTGTGCTTGGAACAAGGACGGGGGAGGAGGATGCCCGGGCAGAAGGAAAACAAACACGGGTGTGTCTTCTCTGCGAGGAGCAAGCCCAATCTAACGCGGCATTCAAATCGTCTGGGTGCCGTCGGGCTGCCTGTCTTGCCGAAGCTGCCGGCACGCCCATGCTTTGCAGGGTGTTGCACATGGTCTGCACGTCGGGCGGCGTCGCGGCGCCACCGTTCATATACAAACCATGGCCTGAAACCCCCGCACCTCTGTCAGAGCAGCGCGAAGAGCAGTCAGCAGAATTGAGCGCATCGGTGCGGTAATGGCCGGTTTCCAGCGCACCCCCCCTCATCAATGACCTGCAAGGACCATGAACCTGAGGCACCGCAGCAGACACTCGCCTGCGGTTTTGATGAGCCTCCCATTCCTCAACCTTCCGAAATAAAGAGGTGTGTAGGATCCTCTCTTCAGGACTGATGTCCTGCGGCGTGCCTCCTGCAATTGAGTCCGAGAGGTGCAAGGTTTTTTTTGGCGGGCTTTCGGGGGGGCAGGACACAGGGCTGAAGTCAACGCTGGCTCGGTCATTTGGTGAGTCGCAGTAACAGAGCCCTGAGTAATCGGAAGGCAGCGGCGACTCACACATGTCCTCATCTGCGTCTGGTTGGCTCTGACCCTGTGCCTCATCGCAAAACCGTGCTGCAGCAGACTGAAGTTCTTCCTGCGTGGGAGGAAGTACCGATGCTGCACTGCTTGTGGGGGGGGCCCACAAAGGAATGCATAGAGACGAGCAGGGAGACGCTGCGTGCTGCTGGGTGGGCAGATTGCCAGAAGCGAAACCGTCCGCTTCACGAGACCTGGAAGACCTGGACGAGTCTAGCACTGTTGTGGCGACGCTCCTGGGAGAAGAAGAGGCAGGGCAAGAACTGCAATGACGCGGCAAAGCACAGGATGTGGCAGGGGTGAGCTGGGCAAGCGAAATGGTGGGAGGTGAAGGCGCAGCCGGCAGGTCTGTCACAGTGGAGGGTGTCCACATGGCACCATTCATTGGGGGAGCAGGACAGGCCCCGTCGCCCTTTGGATTGCACGAAGCTTGGGGACGCCGCGCCACGCCAGCAAAGCCTTTGCGCTGCTCAGAGGGCCGCGCACATGCAACATAATGGCCCGGGCTCTCTGCGCAGTCCTCTGTGTAGAGCATGGCTTTGCTGGCGGGCAGCCGGGAGACCCAAGCCACGGCAGTCTGCAACGACAGGTAACGGAAAGGCCTGCCGGGAAGGAATAGCACGGCGCACGTGCCTGGGTTATGGTACACCACCAAACCCGACGGAAAGAATTCCGGCAAAGCGTCCACCGCTGTTGCTACCTGCTCGGTTTGAGTCGCGGGCAGCAAAAGCTCCAAACGACGCAGCCAGTGCAGGGAGTCCGCGCGCTGCAAGGCGCACAGCTGGAGACTTGGCACCGTCAGTCCTGTCAGGTCACTGCAGGACTGCCACCAACATTGCTCCGAGCTCCCGTTTTCTTTAGGGCACAAATGACAAGCTGATAAAGCGGCAGCAACGGGCCCTGAACAACAGGTCGTGAATGACAGAGGACGGCGAGGGCAGGGTGATGTGCACAGGCGTGCACTGGCTGGACGCAGCTGTTTGCGCCAAACACGGTCTTGCAACCTGAAGTCGGGCATGATGCGTTGTCACTCTCAGCATTGCCCAATAAACAACTTTCGGGCCTGGCCCTGACCTGCTGTCTGCGCCATCTCCGTGTACTTTCTCCCCAGCAATGCGCATCACCTGATACGCAGGCAAGAGTAAACGCGTTCACGCACTTGTGCACTTGTTGAAGTTCTTAGAGCTCGACACCAAGGAATGTTCATGTTGAGCCCAAGGTTCAGCTCATTTTCCTGGCAGTTTGCGAGTCAGCAACAGCAGTGATGGCGACTCTCTCAGAGTCAGGGACGTCAGGGACCTGCCTTCATGGCCTCATCCAAGACGAATGATTCCCACTCCTGCAAGTTGCGCCCGGCATGGCAAAAGCGTGTCTGGTCGCCTTGACCAGCCTCCAGGAAACGGTCCTCGACCGTTTCCTTCCGATGGCGCAAGCAAGGGGCACGCGCAAGCGTGGTGCGACGAAGCGAGCCTTCTGCAGCTTGGGCTTCTTGGAAACCTGAACGACAGGCATTCGCAAACACACAGCGGCTGCCGACGCTGGACATGGAAGTGCTCTAAATACGCACGCTGGGACATGGAGCCTTCTTTTTCTGGCCACAGCATTTTTTTGCCTCGTTTACACAAACACCGTTTTCTGGCTGTCAGACTCTGCTTGCTGTGGCTAGCCGGCTAGCCTCCTCGCCCTTGCGCGGCATCGGCATCTCATCCTTCCATGCCTGCGCTGTATCTGCATGTGTGCGGAAATGGTATGTGCATCAACGAAAGGTCCTTGTTGATGACCACCACTCCAGCCTAGCAGGACACGAAGACAGGGCACACGTGAGATTCACAAGTGCCTTTACTGATACAGGGGAGCGTGGCTTTGAACCGGGTTGCGTAACTTCAGCGCATTCACAGCAGGGTCAAGCGTTCAACTTAGATCTGCACGGGCGTGCGCAGCGTGAGTTGACAGCGTTGGTCCAGATATTCTTCAGGATGGAGCCCGTCCTGACGACAAGACAAGGAAGGACGAGTGACGATTTAGCATGGTTGCTGGAGCCGCTGGAATGCAACTCAGAGCGCCGCCATCAGGCGACAGATGTGCTCTGGGAAGGACATCTGAGCCATGCAGTGAGCTGTTATAAAGCGCCATGGCCGCTGTTCCACGGCCTGCTTCGTGGGGTCATAACCATCCGTTCCCTGCGACTCAAGCATTACTGCGCTCGGCGGATGAGGTGAATTCACTGCGTTAGCACAGTTTTTCTGCACCTGCTTCAAGGGCAGGCCATCCGGCAGGCGCATCTCCAGGTCGTCTGCCTTATAGATTTGCACGCAGGACAGAGGCATGTGTTTACAACAGAGCTGCGAAAGATGCGCCTTGGAGGTATTCCCTGCGTTGGCCACCTTGGCAGCCTGCGGCACGGTGAACAAACATCCATGAGGCAGTACTATTGTCTTCACTGCTTTGGGCCCTGCCAGCTGGTAATGTCGAACCAGGGTCGCGAACTCGTCAGACATCTGGCCGCGGAAGCCAATGTGTTTGCAGACAGGACGGAAGAACCGGACTCACGGACAACGAGGTGGTGCAAAAAATGCCTTTCGGACCGATGTTCGACAACACCTGCAGCACTGCTTGTTACGGGGTTTGCATTGCGCGTGTGAGTCATGTGTGGAACGGGCTAGTGTCCATTGGTGCCTGAAGCAGCAAGCGGTTGGTTGGAAACTGGAGCGAAGCTCGAGCACTCACGGCGTTGGAATTGTTGGAACTGTTGGGGTGAAGTCTGCTCGAGAAGGAAAGGGCGGTCTGGAGGCGCAGCAGTCCAGTGGATTAACTCGAGACTCAGTCCCGTGCACTATGACAGTTGGAAGCCCACGAGACACTCGCTGGCGGCCCTTTTTGGCGTCAACCGCTAGAACCTTGTCTGATAGAAGCGTGGGATGGACAACCACCGTCCATGCGCCTATGTTCGAGTAGTGACACGTCAGCAAGCATCTTTGCGCATCACAAGGGGGGGGCGTCAACACACGTCAGACAGTGAAAAACACATCACCCCAATGTGGATGCTACCGCAGAGAATTACCCATCATTCGAGAGAATACACATCACAAGATACGAAACCCCAACGCGGACTCTGTTTTCGGCGGTCAGCCACTGAGACCTCAAAATCCGCCGAGCCTCGCGGACGCCCATGTTTCCAGCCATTTGTACATCAATCTGGCATACCTTTTGGCAGCAAATCCCGAAGGAGACACTCGATTTTTGTCAACATACGGAACGTTGATCTTCGAAGCCTTTACTTGTGCGTTAGACGCCTGGGACCTGCACCTGCTCGAGCGCACACTGCCTGCCCGACGGCCTGCTGCATGTGTCTGGTGCACCAAACCCTGCGATGGAGACTGCTTTTGACATAGAAAATGTGTGCTAGACCAGCTAGCGCGGAAACTTCCTGCCAGCTGCCTTCAACGAACTGAAGCCGTGGTGGCAGCTTGGTTCAGGCAAAACTCCAATGTGGCTGTTTGACGCAGGCTCTTCCTCCGACCATGGGCGTGGGGCGATTTGCACGCCAGACACCATTGTGGACGTTGCATAGGCTGAAAACTGGACAGCTAGGCTCAGTGTCGGGTCCTGCGCGGAATTGCAAGACCCCAATGTGGACGCCGATCGATGTGTACACCGAGCGATGCGAGTTAAACCCCCCCCCCTCACCCAGTACGTTGCACAAAGCATGTGGGCATGTTCAAAGACGGCGTGACAGGTTGTGAAATGCATCTTGTCCCACAGACGTGCAGTATCCCTTTCACAGTCCGTTGTAAAAAAGGTCAGCACGCAACATCGAGACATCTGCGTCACCCAAGAGAAGGGTAAGAGCAGGCGCAACTTTATTGCAAGGGCTTCAGCAGTATATTTGGATCAGGGTGGTGTGGCCGGAGCGCCAACAAAGCAAAGTACGATGGATGTCGGAATGCTCCCTTGGGGGCTGCTTTACAACAGCCATGTCTGCTACACATTCCTTTTTTTCTCTCCTTCGCACCGAGCACTGCGCAACCCATGTCGAAACTATAGAGAGCCCCCCCTGATCCCTAAACTCGGCCCAACCGTAGAAGCCCTGAGCCCGAAACCGCAACCCTAACCTTCCCTCTCCAGAAACACGGAGCAAGTGTGCTTTAGATACTCCACCTATTTTCCACAGATTCGAAACCAAGAAAACAAAAGGTCAGTGATTCTCCGCATCTTTCCGGCATAATTTGAGGCTCGCTGGAAGTACTGACAAGTGCCGGTGTCACGAGTATTTCTCGATGCGGCAGGAACAACCTTTCGCGTGGACTCTTGGTTGCCCAGCCCCCCAAAAAGCCTGACTCCCCGAAGTCCTAATGTGGAGAGCCGACTATCAGCTGGCCTCACCAGACTTCTAAACGCCTGAACCCCCAAAATCGAAGACCTGAACGAGTCAGCTTCAGACGGCGGAAAACATGTCGAGAGCCGACTCATCAGCTGGCCTCATCACACCGCAGCGAAAACCACCATTCGCCCCGCGGCGGAATGAACTTTAGGGTTGAGGATTTATGGTATACATATCCAGGTTTTCGTTTGGGTGTCTGGGGCCAACATCTCAGCTTCAATCACTCTGCGAGGAAAAAGAAGCCTCGTCTCATAGTGAAATGGCTCTGCACGTTGTGCAGACGCTCTAACCTGGCGCAGAGAGTCTGAAGGTTAGAGGCCAGTTGCCAGGTCATGAGCTAAAGACAGACGTGTGTGAGGCCAGACTACAGTGAAGCCCTCTACTTGACAAGTACAACAGCAATGCGAAAGCGTCTACGTACGAAACCTGTACCTTGTCACCCGCTGCTGCAAAAGCTGCCAATCATCGCCAGCTGCCTCAGGAGGGAATGCGTCGGTGCATAGTGTGCTTTGTCTGGGAGAACGAGAACGTCCAGAAGTTTCGTAGATTCACCTATGCGGCGGATACCCGGGCATTTTGCAAGGGAATGTTCCTGATTTCTCCCTGAATGAATACAGACTTGCAATAACCTTTCCACCAAGAACGCAGACTGTCGATGGGCTACAGATTTGCACGCCCTCAGCCGTTAACGACCGAGCTGTCCCGAACCCTCGGATTTGTTGAGCCTTGCAAACGCCCAACTCCACAAAGTCTACGTAAGCCTAACTCAACAATGGCTGAGGGTTCGTGGGATGTTCACTAATCCGCCGAGGCCTCGGCCCGGAGGTGCATAGGTTGTCACCCCGTCACCCCCCACACACCCAATACCCTTTTGGCCTCAAATGGGTACCCCCCCTAAGAAAGCGGGGTCCGCAAGCGGACGGTTCGCCAGGACCAGAGGCAGCTCCCAGCCCCCTTTTCCCACCCTACCCCCCCCAACCCCCCCCCCTCCCCCCACCCCACCCCCCCCCTGCCCCCCCCCCCAACCCCCCCTTAAACCTTAAGCCCGAAGCACACCCAAAGCGTGAACCTTGAGCCCTAAGCCCTCAATCCTAAACTAACCCTCAACCCTAAACCCCAAACCCCAAGCCATAAACCCGGAACCCTGGGCGCTGCGGAATCACCATGCTCACGCGGATGCGCTGGGCCGGGCCGAGGCGGGTCGCGTAGCGTTAAAATTAAGCTTCGCAATAAGAAACGCCGATGTTCAAGCACCTTTCGTTCGATGACAGTACACAATCATGCGCTGGGCCGGGCCGAGGCGGGTCGCGTAGCGTTAAAAGTAAGCTTCCCAATAAGAAACGCCGATTTTCAAGCACCTTTCGTTCGATGACAGTACACAATTTGAATAGACTTTCTTTTTTTGTCCGAAGACATACAGATTTCCAATTACTTTCAATGAAGAGATGCGGTTTTTGGACAAGCTTTCTATGAACAAATACAGATTTTCAGCAAGCTTTTCATTAAGAAATACAGACTTTCAATAAGCTTTCCATGAAGAAAGACGGTTTTCTGTTTAAGCTGCCCATGAAATACAGATTTTCAACCAGCTAAAGTGACACATACATGGTGTCCTGCGCCGTCTGCGCATCAAGCGTCCCCCGTAGCAATGCGCAACGTGAGGAACCCAAAAGAGGGAAGGGGGGGGGGTCTACCCCCAGTGCATACCCCCAGTAAAACCCAATAAAACCCAGAACACCCAGCAAACTTTACTATGGTCCCCATATCAAATTTTTTCGACGAACTAGCGCGCGCACACCCCATGAATTTTGCAAGGGAATGTCCCGGAATGACCTTGGAGCTAAGGAGCTGAGGAGCTTAGGAGCTTAGGCGCTTAGGAGCTTAAAACCTTGCCCGCTTAGGAGCTCAGGAGCCTTAGGACCTTGGCCGCTTCGGCGCTTAGGAGCTTCGGAGCTTAGGAGCTTAGGCGCTTAGGAGCTTAGGAGCTCAGGAGCTTAGGCGCTTAGAAGCTTCGGACCTTGGCCGCTTAGGCGCTTAGGAGCTTAGGAGCTTAGGAGCTTAGGCGCTCAGGAGCGAAGGAGCCTTAGGAGCTTCGGAGCTTAGGAGCTTAGGCGCTTAGGCGCTTAGGAGCTTAGGAGCTCAGGAGCTTAGGCGCTTAGAAGCTTCGGACCTTGGCCGCTTAGGCGCTTAGGAGCTTAGGAGCTTAGGAGCTTAGGAGCTCAGGAGCTTAGGCGCTCAGGAGCGAAGGAGCCTTAGGAGCTTCGGAGCTTAGGAGTTTAGGCGCTTAGGAGCTTAGGAGCTTAGGCGCTCAGGAGCTTAGGCGCTTAGAAGCTTAGGAGCTTCGGACCTTGGCCGCTTAGGCGCTTAGGAGCTTACGAGCTTAGGAGCTTAGGAGCTTAGGCGCTCAGGAGCGAAGGAGCCTTAGGAGCTTCGGAGCTTAGGAGCTTAGGCGCTTAGGCGCTTAGGAGCTTAGGCGCTCAGGAGCTTAGGCGCTTAGAAGCTTCTTGGGCGCTTAGGAGCTTAGGAGCTTCGGACCTTGGCCGCTTAGGCGCTTAGGAGCTTCGGAGCTTAGGACCTTGGCCGCTTAGGAGCTTAGGAGCTTAGGAGCTTAGGAGCTTAGGGCCTTAGGAGCTTAGGAACTTAGGAGCTTAGGAGCTGAGGAGCTGAGGAGCTTAGGAAACACCATTTTTAAAAATTTGCGAGAGTTTTGTTCCTACACAAAGCGCGGGAACTGCCATGCACATGCTCTCCCGCGACGCGTCTTCCGCACAAGGCGCGTCTAACGCGGACAACGCGGAAAACGCAGAAAGCGCGGAAAGCGCGGAAAGCGCGGAAAGCGCGGAAAGCGCGGAAAGCGCAGAAAGCGCAGAAAGCGTAGTGTTCATTAGACCTGATGATTCATGGCCGCTGGAGTAAGTTTCCCCGAAAATCAACTTACAAACCCATAGAACTTAGCGAATGAGAGAGTGCGAGAGAGAAGAGACAGAGATGCAACCAACACGCTTAAAGCCGCTAGGCGGTGAAGCCCCTAACATGCTAAACCTGAAAAACCTAACCGTAAACAACCCTAAAACCCGAAGCCTTCAACCCTGGACCCTAAACCCTCAACCCTAAACCCTCAACCCTGGCCGACTTTCCTGGTTCCGACCCAAAGCAGAGGAGGAGGCCGTGCTGCTGACAACCGGGGCAAGACTGGCAGCCTCCCGGACACCTGCGTGTCTGCCCCTAGACCACAGTAGGGGGTCAGGGGTTTGGGGGGTTTGGGGGGTTTGGGGTTTAGGGTTAGGGTTGAGGGTTTAGAGTTTAAGGGTTTAGGGTTTAGGGTGAGTTTAGGGTTAAGGTTCAGGGTTTAGGTTTAGGGTTTAGGGCCTGGAGTTTGGGGCAGGGTTTCACACGGCTTGTTAGAGTCTAGGAGGCTCCGTACTGGGCATATCGGGTTCCCGTTGAGCTGCAGCATCGCTGTCTAGCATTCAAAGGGATGTTTATCTTCAACGAAAATGTTTCGGGTTTAGGGATGGGGGTTTAGGGTCCTTGTAAGAAGCCATATGTATTGCTTAGTTCAGGCATATTGGGCTCACTAGGTCACACATGCCCAAAACACAAGACCCCAGCGAAACTGAAGCAGAGTTAGAAGCGGAAGACCTAAACCCTAACTCTCCCATGTATTTCGCTAACGCCATGGCATGGAACCCTGCAACCCTAAACCCCAAACCCCAAACCCTTAACCCTAAATCCTAAACCCTAGCCCTGACCCTTAAACCCTGAAGCCTAAAGCCTAAAACCTCGGAGCGCCTGTGTCGGAGTTGTGCCGCATCAGTTGCAGGGTCCTCTTCTCCGCCCTGTCTTGCCGCTTCCCAACGACACCTCGGCGGAGCTGCTCAGGGGTTCAGGCCTTGAGGGTTTAGGGTTCAGGGTTTAGGGTTTATAGGGTTTGGGGTTTAGGGTTCAGGGTTTAAGGTTTGGGGTTTTGGGTTTGGGGTTCAGGGGCTTGAAGATTCATGGGTACATATGAGAGTTGTTCTATATCCTTGTTCCATGCCTGCCAATTAGGATCCCTTGCGCTTCGCCCTTGCGCCAACCTTGCGCGGGCTTGCGCACGCGAGGTTTTCGCAAGTACTTGTAGATGTGGAGGGTCAAAATAAACATCGCCAAGAGATAGCTTGCGCAGAGCTTGCGTTCGTCCTTGCGCGAGCTTGCGTGCGCTCGAGAGGTGTGCGCGTTTATCACGAAGGACATTTTCCCTAATCGACATCCTAAGTATCTCACAAGTACCCGCCAAAAAGAAGAACCCTCAAAAAAAAAGGGTTCTAAGTTATAAGTCCCCAACATAAGGTCCTAGCCATATTGAACACACTTAGAACGCTTGGGGCTAGGGTTCAGCGTTTCTGGGTTTAGGGGTTTAGGGGTTTAGGGTTTAGCGTTTAGGCTTTAGGGTTTGGGGTGCAGGGTTTCGCTAGAGAGCGGTGTCCCTTTCGTGCACCAGGAGCGAGGCTCTTGCCATAAGGTCTAGTTGCAAAATGAACGTTAAAACACGAGAAAAAGGCCAGCGAAGTAGAAACACTGTCGGATGTTTAGCCGGAAATAGTACGTCAAACCGAGCCGAGAAACCTAACCACCCCGAAGCCTGTCACCTCCCCAAAGCCTGTCTGGGAGCGTGGGCTCTGAAGCGACTCGGCTGCCAAAAGAGGAGCCTTGAGACAGGGCAGGAGAGCTAGGGGACAGGGTGTGGGCTCCCTGTGTTTTGGGCAGACTTTAAGGTTCGTGGGTACTTGCAAGTAGGGGTATACGTGGCACCCGAACCCAAAAACCCTAAACCCTGAAACTATAGCTCCCAACTTACAACCCTGCTGACAAGTACCCATGAACCTCAACGTAGCACTTGGTGCTGCACTCGGGTTGAGGGTCGATTTGGAGAAGTAGATCAGTACCCTGTTGCAACCATACTTTGGGATGTTCCCCGTGCTAGCAGTCCCTGATCGGGACGATTTGGGGGTCACCACAATCCCTACTAAGGACTGTCAGTATAGGAACATCCCAAGTTACAACCAGGTCAGACGGAATGTAATCGCCTCCAAGACATTTGTATCCCGTACGATAACTGACATTTTAAAACCCTCGTCCTTCACCACCAGCACATCCCCACTGAAAACCCCAGGACGAAAAACAACTCGACTCTCTCATCGCTGCGCCGAACCGCACGACTGCAGCCCAGAAATGTGTCACAAGCGCCTCCTCTGCCGGAGTTGCAGGGGCTTCGGCAGGGGCTTCCGAGCGCGCGGCCTGCGTGGATGGATGTGGCTGCGCAGGTTGGAGTTTTGTCATGCTCAGGGTTTGGCCTCGAGGGCTGAGGGTTTGTCTTGCGAAACATGAAGCTAAAAACCTTAAAGTTTAGGGGTTTGGAGCTTTGGGTTTATGGCGTCGGCCTGAGCGACACTGTGGGTTTAGGGTCGATATGGGCTGTCAGGATTTACGGATTGCTGGCATTCCTAGGGCTGGGCGTTATACTTTAGGTTCATGGATATCATATTCTATAGGGTTGCCTCTTCGGCGCTTGCAGCAGCGGACTTCCTTGGCTTCGCAGGAATGGGTTTCGGGTTTAGGGTTTGGCCCTAGGGATGAAGGGATTAAGGCTCCCAAGTCATCATGCGACGTTTAGACGTGGAACCTAATTCCCGTAGTCTTATCCTAAACCCCGAAGCCTCAAATTGCAGGGATGTGCTGACGCCCTACCTTAGATCTAACTCTGAGTTATGCAGGGGGAGTTGTAAGGTACCTAAGTGCCATAATGTGGCTCTAAGGACTATTCTGTTTAGTTCACCTCCAAGCCATAATTCATGCCGGGTGTCTTGCCCTTGCACGCTGGGCCCTTGGCTTTACCTTTGCCTTCAGGGTTCGCTGTTTTTGGGTCGGAGTTTGGGGTTTGGGGCTTGAGGTTTATCGTGTTAGGAGAGTCTAGGGTCAAGGGATTTGAGGGTTAGGGATCGTGCGCTACAAGCCTCAAGCGCGCGCGACCCTGGCAAGTCTTGTATGAAAAGGGTCACAAGAGGCTCATGGAAAATAATGGACTCTTTTTCGGACCTTTCACTATACTACTGAAAGGCCGGTCATAGGGATGCAGAACTAAGGACACGGAAATCATCCCCATCCCCAAGCATCCAGATGACCATCTCCTGCACCCTTGCAGGGTAATGGAGTTTTGGGCAGGCTTGCGTTGAGATGATTCCCTGAAACCCTGGCACCGCTCGCCAGTAGACCCTACAGACCTCCGGTTGCAGGCGCCGTTGTTGGTGACCCGGCAGCAGGCCCCTGCCCCGTAGGAGCAGCCACAGGGGCGGCGGCCTCCAGCCCGGCGGGCGCGGGCTCCTGCGCAGCTGCCTAGCCAGGGTGGGTTTCAGGCTTCGGGTTCCAGGTTTAGGGTTTCTGCTTTGCGGGTTTAGGGTTCCGGGTTTGGGGTTGCGGTGTGGCGTGGTAGGCAAATTTGGTGGCTTCGATGGCTTGGGTTCAAATTGAGACCCGCGCTTCCCGAACCGATCTCCCGAACCCAAAAGCCAGGAAGTGAGCCTCAAAGGAGGGTTTGGGGCGCAGGGTTTACAGGGTTCATGCCTGGCTGTGTGCGCACCTTTGGACGACTATCAAGTGCACAATCCCGGGACAAGGTGTTTTGCATCGGGAACATGTGTGTACTGCCTGACGCCTTGACTTGGCGATCTTGCTGCTGCAGCTGTCGCAAACGGCTAATGTCCTCGCACATGGGACACGCTTGCTGTGCGTGAGAAAGGCGCACCGCACGCAGCCCCACCTCGGTATCGGTTTGTGGGCAGCCAAGAAGGCCTCACGCACCGCCGTCACCTTTGCAGGTTTGAAGACGGGGCGCACCTTCTCCTCGTTATGCCGCCTCTCACAGAGGCGGCACAGCACCTCGCAGGGAAGGAGAACTGCAGGCGTGCCGCAAGCTCACGGAAGCTGACGCCTTGATCTTCTTTGCCGCGCGCTCTGTTTGCGCAGAGTCCTGGCCGCAAACCGTTTAGGGAAGGTCCAGAACGTCAGGTCTAATTATGACGCAGTCCTCGGCAGCTCTTTTTTTGGGTGCCATGGCGTCCCTGACCCCGAGCAGGAGCCGGCCACAGGGAAGACTGGCCGCCGCGCGCCGCGAGCCCGCCCGGCCCAGTCTACAGCCGCATAACCCAGTACACTTTGCAGCTTAGAACACCTTCAATTTACGGGGTAGGGCTTCAGGCTGGGGGGCTGAGACTTGAGGTGTTAAGGTGCCTGGTTTATGCTTGCGACGGCAGACGGGGGCCTCTGCGTGGAGGTTAAGGTGTGTGGCTTATGCTTTCAACAGCAGATGGGGGCCTCTACGTGGAGGTCTGGTTGGCAGCTGGAACATAGGCCGGCGGCAGCAGCACCAACACAAACCCGCAGTTCTTCACATTCTGCGCTTTGGCTTGGCATGTTGATTGATCTGACGGAATCTTGCTTAACCCCAGTTTAAATTCTGAACCCTACAAGCCCGAATGCAAGTTGTATAGTATACATATATATATATACTATGTATACTATGTATACTATGTATACTATGTATACTACGTTATATGTATATACATGTACAATGCGTTCTGTATGTACTACATATGTTAAGTGTGTATATGTATATGTACTCTGTAGACTATATATACTATGTATACTTATTATATGATATCGACTATGTATATATTATATACTACATATAGTATATATACATATATTATATACCATGTACACTATAATATATATATATATACTACATATATTACATAGTGTGTATTATGCATACTGTACATATTGTGATATGAGATAAGATAATATAATATAATATGTATACTATATATACCATACTTGTATACTACACATACTTTATGTTTGTATACATACATATATATGTGTGAGTGTGTGCACTACATACACCATGAAATATACTATCTCGACATATTTTTAAATACTTTTACTGGACTTTGTACATACAGTGTATTTAATATATATATATATATATATATATATTAATATGTACGTATACTCTTTTTGCTCTATATACTTTTTGTACTATATATACGACATATAATATATTTTGTACATGCCATCTATACTATATATATATAATATTATATAATATGTATACTATATATATACACACATACAAGTTATTGCACTTTGTATTATATGGTATATAGTATATCTATATAGATGTATAGAAAACATATATACATATATACTCTATGTATACATACATATTAACCTTCCAATATTCTCTCTCTCTCCATATAAATAAAAAATATACATATACATATATATATATATATATGCATATGTATGATTGTGTATACTATACATACTATGTCGACATACAAAACATACGAACATGGTGTAGATACTGTTCTGAGCAGTAAGCTCTTGACATGCCCGGAAGCCTGGAAGCCAAGAATCCGGAGGCCAAGAAGCCCAGAAGCCCCGAAAGCCCCGAAAGCCAAGAAGCCAAGAAGCCAAGATGCCAAGAAGCCAAGAAGCCCAGAAAGCCCCAGAAGCCAAGAAGCCAAGAAGCCCAGAAAGCCAAGAAGAAGCCAAGAAGCCAAGAAGCCATGAAGCCATGAAGCTGGAGCGAGCCAGGAAGCCAGGGAGCCGAGGAGCCGAGAAGCCAGCAAGCCATGAAGCCATGAAGCCATGAAGCTGGAGCGAGCCGCGGGGCAGGAAGCTGGATTATTTTTTTTTTGATCCTTTTTTATTTTCTTTTTGATCCTTTTTTATTTTTTTTTTGATCCTTTTTTATTTTTTTTTTGATCCCTATCCCGCCAAAGCTGCCCTTCGGCACCTCACGAAGCTTTCGCGCTTGTTCCGAAACCTAACCTTCACAGCACCTACGCCCTGTCACAGCAAACCCTAAAACCTAAACCCTAAACCCTAAACCCCAAACCCGCAAAGGTCACCTCAGGAGACCCGGGCATGGCTGGGACTCACATTTCCCAACATGTCCCCACGACGGTCCTGCTACTTGGTACCCATCTGTATATACATGCATGAGGTAGGTACAAATCAATGTTACATGTCTGTATATGTATGTGTAAATGCGACCTATATGTGTATATGTGTATACGTGCTTATCTGTATATGTCTATGTGTATGTACATGTATATGTGAATGCGTATGTATGTGTACATGTATATGTGAATACGTATGTATATGTATATGTATACGAATATGCATATGCATATGTATATGTATATGCATGTGCATGTGCATGTGCATGTGTATGTGTACATATAAGGGGAGTAGAGTGCTGGTTATGCTGGGTCAGAACTCCTTGCCCCTAAGCCCTAAACCCGAAACCCCTAAACCCTAAACCCTAAACCCTAAACCCAAAACCCTAAAACCCTAAAACCCTAAACCCTAAACCCTAAACCCCGCTGCTTGCGGCCCAAGGCGCACTTGTCCGCCTCACAGACATCCCAGACCCAGTGGCCGCCGTTGTCCAAGCCAGGGTAGAAAGGCACCCCATTCCTTCGGGGAACCACGTGAACCCTGAAAGGGTTTAGGGTTTAGGGTTTAGGGTTTAGGGTTTAGGGTTTAGGGTTTAGGGTTTAGGGTTTAGGGTTTAGGGTTTAGGGTTTAGGGTTTCGGGTTTAGGGTTTCAGGGTTTAGGGTTTAGGGTTTAGGGTTTAGATTTAGGGTTTAGGGTTAGGGTTCATATAACTTCATAAGAATTGCAGTAGTATACGGTATATTGACCCCAATTTTTAGGGTTCATTTGGTGCCCCAAGGTTCCGGCCAACACCGCTCGCTCCGGCAGGGGGGTTCGGCGTCCACTCGTAGGACTCGTCAGCAGGCGGGCTCAGCGGAATCCTGGGTCTGGGGTTTAGGGTTTAGGGCTTAATTAAGGCTTAGGGCTTCGGGTCTTCATTGCAATTAAAATGCCGCTACAGACCCTAAAGCCTGACCTCGAAACCCTGAATCCTGAACCCTGAACCCTCAAGCCTCAACTCTAAAACCCCTACACACCCCCCCCTTAAACAGAGGAGGAACTTATAGGTCTGAGACTGCGGGATCGTCGATCTCGTGACGCACTGGGTGTCGTAGGTGGCGCCCCCCGAGCCGCCTATGACGGGAGAGGGTTTAGGGTTTAGGGTTTAGGGTTTAGGGTTTAGGGTTTGGGGTTTGGGGTTTGGGGTTTAGGGGCTTAGGGTTTAGGGCTTGAACAACTTGCAGGCTTATTTGTTTTGATTCGTGTTTTTATTTTATGGTTGTTTAATTCTTTTTTTTTTTGGGGGGGGGGGGGTTTAGGGATTAGGGTTTAGGGTATAGCGTATAGGGTTTAGGGTTTACGGTTTAGGGTTTAAGGATTCGGGGTTTCGAGTTTAAGGATGAGAGTTTCGGGGTTGCGAGATTAGGGTTCAGGGCGAATGCTTGAAGACCTCTCAGATGTCGGAGAAACAAACACAGACACCTGGTATCCGAAAGTGAGAAGAATCCCAAGAAAACCAGAAATGTCGGGGATATTCAGCTTGCTATGTTCGATGGGCATTTTGGGGTAGTTCGTATCGTCTCAGATAGGCATTGTACTGGTGCTGCAAGGGGTAAGTTGGTAGTTGTGCTAGTCTCCTGCTAAAGCCCGCATGGACCATGGGTTGTAGCAGCTGCACCTACACCCGAAACCCGAGACCTCAGCCCCCCCCTGAACCTTCAAAAACCTCGATTGCAAAGTCGTAAAGCCCCACTCCCCCACAACAAAGAGTAAAAAACCCTGAGAACCCTAGACCCTAGACCCTAAACCCTAAACCCTAAACCACCCAAAACACGGTCCTGGGGGTCGGGGGACGCCAGCGAGCGTGCTGTCATCTGGTGGCTGGCCGGAAGACCACACCACAAGGAACCTGGGCCCCGCGTGCTTCGGGGCATAAGGGGGATTTAGGGGTTTAGGGGTTTAGGGTTTAGGGCTAGGGTTTAGGGTTTAGGGCTAGGGTTTAGGGTTTAGGGCTTAGGGTTTAGGGTTTAGGGCTTAGGGCTTAGGGATCAAGAGCACCAAGTCGCTGGTCGTTGCAGTACACCGCCTGCTAGGCTGTGGACATCTCAGGGGAGAGGATAGGGTTTAAGGTTTAGGGTTTAGGGTTTAGGGTTTAGGGTTTAGGGTCTAGGGTTCAGGGTCTAGGGTTCAGGGTTCAGGGTTCAGGGTTCAGGGTTCAGGGTTCAGGGCTTGGGGTTCGCTAGTCGAGGGCCTTTAGAACCGTCTGAAACTTAAACCCGAGCCGAAAATATGCAAAGCTCTATGAGACCCTGCGCCCTTACCTAACCCTTTAGGGGTTGGGGTTGGGACGACGGCCTTCACCGAGGATGGAGCACCTTAGTGGCCGACTTCATAAGCCCCAAAAAGTGCCTACTTTGAGTTCTATAGGGGATGTAGACCCAAGAATAACCTAGGAATAAAAAAGGATGCCCTTCTTGGTGAAAAGGGGAACCTACACCCCAAGAAAAAAGGGAATAAGGGCCTACTCTGGGTTCTCGGGATTCTAGTAAACCCTAAACCCTAAACCCTAAACCCTAAACCCTATAAAGTGCACTCATTCAGCTGCTGAGGCGCCTGTGTCGAAAGCTTGAGCAATGCCCGCTGCGGAACAGCGGGCGTCCGAGCTCTGGGTGCATGTCTTGCACGAGACGCTCCCGATGAGATCGGTATAGTTGATCCTCAGCTTTCCCTACGCCCTACACCCTGCACCCAACACCCTAAGCCCTAAGCCCTAAGCCCAGAGCCCTAAGCCCGAAACCCTAAACCCTAAGCCCTAAACCCTAAACCCTATACCCTACACTCATACAAAGGGACCAAGGAAGGGACCTTGCTGGAGGGGTTCTAGGGGTTGCAGAGTGACATTTCGGGCATTTCAGGGGCTGCTTATGTAGCCAGGTAGTATGGTTTAGGGTTTAGGGTTTAGGGTTTAGGATTTAGGGTTTAGGGTTTAGGGTTTAGGGTTTAGAGTTTAGGGTTTAGGGTTTTGGGTTTAGGGTTTAGGGTTTAGAGTGCAAGACCCATCAACAAGTAGAAGCTACATACACCCTCTATCTGTTTGTCTATCTATCCCTCAACCCTAAACCCTAAACCCTAAACCCTATATATTGTAGGTCTGAAACATGCCATGGGGCCCAGGATCTGTGAAGGTGCATGGGGAGTTGGACACCATGTTGCAATCTGGCGGCGGCACTCCAGGGTTGTAACCCCAAACCCTCAACCCTAAGCCCTAAGCACTAAACCCTAAACCCTAAACCCTAAACCCTAAACCCTAAACCCTAAACCCTAAACCCTAAACCTTAGGGTGTAGGGTTTAGTTGTTAGGGTCTTGGGTTGTGGGTGTTGGGTTCAGGGTTGAGGCTGGCATCTGCAACGGTCCAGAAATGAAACCTTTATTCTGTGATATCCAAACCCTCGGCACTCAAACCTGACATGAGCGGACCTAGAGACAGTATTCTGAGCGGTTTGGGGTTTAGGGTTTAGGGTTTAGGGTTTGGGGTTTAGGGTTTAGGGTTTAGGGTTTAGGGTTTAGGGTTTAGGGTTTCCTACTGTCCTTGCCCTGCTTGCTGCGCTCCCAGCGTCCTGTAGTTGCGGGCACATCCCACATCCCAAAGCCGCAAGGCCCTACACTCCCCGCCCCAAAAGCCCTGAACCTGAATTAAGTTGAACCCGAACCCTCAAACCTAAACAAACCCTAAACCCTAAACCTTAAACCCTAAACCCTAAACCCCCTAAACCCCCTAAACAACCCCTACAAACAGAAAAAACCCCAAATCTCCAAACCCTGAACCCTAAACCCTAAACCCTGAACCCTAAACCCTAAACCCCAAAAACTAACCCTAAACCCTAAACACTAAACCCTGAATCCTGAACCTTAAACCCTAAACCCTAAACCCTAAAAACTAACCCTAAACCCTAAACCCTAAACCCTGAACCCTAAACCCTAAACCCTAAACCCTTAACCCTAAACCCTAAACCCTAAACCCTAAACGCGCCTGAGGGGGAGCAGGAATCCTGTGCGGAACAGGTCGCCGTGCTTGGAACGATGGCGGCCTAACATTCAGTCTTTGGGGTTTAGGGTTGAGGGTGTAGGGTTTGGGGGGGTTTGGGGGGGTTTGGGGGTTGGGGTTTGGGGGTTGGGGTTTAGGGTTTAGGTTTGAGGGTTTGTTGTGAGTTGAGGGTTGATGGTTTAGGGTTTTACGCTTTTAGGGTCTAGGATTTTAGGGTTCCGGGGTGTTGGGGGTTTAGGGGTTTAGAGCTTGAGTGTTTTGGGGCTTTAGGGGTTTTTGGGTTTTAGGGTTTGGGGGTTTTAGGGTTTTCGGGTTTGGGGGTTTTAGGGCTTTAGGGCTTTAGGGGTTTGGGGGGTTTAGGGTTTTGGGGTCTTAAGGTTTGCGGGTTTTGGGGCTTTAGGGTTTAAGGACTTAGGCCTATTGGGTTTTAGGGTTTTGGGGATGTGGGGGTTTTCGGGTTTAGGAGGTTTAGGATTTCTAGAGTTTTAGCGTTTTGGGTTTTAGGGGTTTTAGGGTTTTCGGGTTCTGGGGTTTGGGCTCACCCCAAGGTTTTAGGGTTTAGGTTTTGGGGCTAAACCCAAATCGGGTTTAGGGTTGCTTCGTCGGCTTTGAGGTGAAAACTTTGAGGACTTTGTGGGGATTTAATTCAGGGTTTAGGGTACAAGGTTCAGGGTTCAGGGTTGAGGGTTTACAGGTTGATGAGTGTCGGGCCCAAATGCCCAACGTACCCGATGAAAACCCTAACATCCGGGGTAGGCTTCAGGGCTTGCGGTTTTTGGGTGTTTAGGGTTCAGGGTTAGGGTTTAGGGTTTAGGATTTAGGGTTTTGGGTTTAGGGTTTAGGGTTTAGGGCTAGACAAATCCAGCGTTTTGGGGCTCACTGGGAAAGCCTGAAGCCTAAAGCCCTAAACCCAAACCCCCTGAATCCTAAACCCTAAGCCCGAGCCCTAAACCCTAAACCCTAAACCCTAAACCCTAAACCCTAAACCCTAAACCCTATATATTGTAGGTCTGAAACATGCCATGGGGCCCTGAACCCCCAATCCAAACTCAAACCCTTGGGGTCTTGGGGCCCTCGATGAGTTTCTTTCAGTCCAGAAGCCTGCGCCCCACCCAGCAGCGCCAAGCCAAGAAAGGACCACATGGCGCGAAATGTGATCAGCGGGGCAACGCTGCGGGCCCTAAACCCGAAACCCTAAACCCTAAACCCTAAGCCCTAAACCCTAAACCCTAAACCCTCTGCCGGGACCTGGCATGGATGGACTCATGGATGCCTGAGCAGCGCGGACCCACACAAAGCTGCCGTAAGGGCTTTTAGGGTTTAGGGTTTAGGGTTTAGGGTTTAGGGTTTAGGGTTTAGGGTTTAGGGTTTAGGGTTTAGGGTTTAGGGTTTAGGGTTTAGGGCTCAGGGCTTAGGGTTTAGGGCTTAGCGTTTCGGGTCTAGGTCTTAGGGTTTAGGGATCAGGGTTCAGAGTTTGGGGTTTAGGTCTTAGGG